>SJYA01001865.1:1507044-1700323 GCA_006410615.1 Neotragus moschatus | reverse complement strand
AAAGTGGGGGGGGGGAGGGGAAAGGGGCAGGGAAGGGGGAAGGGGAAGGGAAAGAGAAAGGGGGAGGGGGAAGGAGAAAGGGGAAGAGGGAAGAGGGCACATTTGTGGTGCTTAGCTTAACCACATTGTCATAATCAAGACATAAACATTCAAAACAATGCTGTGTTCATCTCTACCTCACGTGTGCACACACGCTTACAAGACTAGTGTCTTAACTGGAAGAGAGTTATGACAAGGGAACTTTCAAAAAGTCTCTGCTTTTATTTGCATTTCCAGAGCTTTTCTCTTTCGGTAGGTATAAGAGGCACTGCTGAGAAGCAAATCATTTGTCAGGTGAGCCCTTTAAGTTAGGCAGTGTTTACCTGATACACATGCTACACGAGGACGGAGCCCTTGTTTGCGGTCTGAGCTCAGAGCTGAGAAAGGCAAAGTGCTGAAAAGGTGTGACGCAGAGGACAAAGGAGGAAGGAGGCTGGACCCGCGCCAGGGGGACAGCCTGTAATTAAAGCCTCACCCCGGTACTGAGCTGGGGTTGTGCAATGCTGAGTGCTTCTCGCTTGATGCCAGGTATTCCTCTCTGAGTACAAGTGGGTAGTGCTACGTGCTGAGTTCCTCCTGTACCACTGCCCCCACCAAATGTTCACATTCTTGTTGCCTGATAAGACGTGCACTGAATGCAGCCATACATCTGACATTCTCCTCTCTGCCTGCTGTTTCCCTTAGGTCAGGTTGTTGGAAGCTTCCTGCTTCTCCTCCCTCTGGCTCTGCCCCCAGAGACTTCCTATGAACCACAGAAAACCCAGAAGAGAGCAGAGCCAAACTGGCCCCTCCCTGGGGATCAAAAGTTAACTGCCATCTCCTGCTCCCTGGAGACCTGCCTGTCAAGCTCTGGAATTGAGTTTGAAGACCAAAGGAGCCTTGCCCCAGAGGCCTTTGCCCTTCACTGTAAATTCTTAGCCCTCATGTCCTATGTCTGTGGTTCAACAAATATTTCAGTTCAAGCTGCTGATACAGGAGCAGACCCCTTGCTCCATATGTGGTCAGAGCCAAAAGATTCTTGAAAGAGAAAGTAAATCAGGTTGTTCCCAGAGCTCACCCTTGATTAGCTGCAAATGTGAGTAATTAGTTCATGAGTCAGTCTCAGGCAAAGGTGAGAGCTCTTGAATTTGGATCTGAAGTGTCCTCACAAACAAGGAGACTGGGCACATTGCCCACTGTGAAGTTCCCCCTGAACCTCGAGCTTCCTGTCATTCCATCAGTCAGAGATGACTTGAGTTACAGTCAGCAAGAAAACTGAGTCAACAGTTCAGCAGAGGAGTTACAAAAAGACTAAGGCTGTCAGTAAAATCTTATCCTGAGATTAAAGGCATGAAAGGAAGCAGCAGGAATCTGCAGACGTGTTGCTGATTAGCACAGTTACATGAGTGGGAATAACCCCTCTGCACCAGGAGGTCTAATAGTACCACAGGGACCATGAAGGAGGAACCCCACCTTCACCCCAGTGGAGCAGCTACACTCTGAGAGTGGGAACTGTCTGCCCCATGTTGCATCTCCACCTACAGTCACCCCAGTGCCTACCCACACTGAGCAGCTCCATGGGACATGCAACCTTAGACCTCAGTCCAAGCCTTTTTAATCCACTGTGTCCTTAGCAGTTGGCTTAAAGCTCAACATTCAGAAAACTAAAATCATGGCATCTGGTCCCATCACTTCATGGGAAATAGATGAGGAAACAGTAGAAACAGTGTCAGACTATTTTGGGGGGCTCCAAAATCACTGCAGATGGTGATTACAGCCATGAAATTAAAAGACGCTTACTCCTTGGAAGGAAAGTTATGATCAACCTAGATAGCATATTCAAAAGCAGAGACATTACTTTGCCAATAAAGGTCTGTCTAGTCAAGGCTATGGTGTTTCCAGTAGTCATGTATGGATGCGAGAGTTGGACTGTGAAGAAAGCCGTGTGCCGAAGAATTGATGCTTTTGAACTGTGGTGTTGGAGAAGACTCTTGAGAGTCCCTTGGACTGCAAGGATATCCAACCAGTCTGTTCTAAAGGAGATCAGCCCTGGGTGTTCTTTGGAAGAAATGATGCTAAAGCTCCAGTACTTTGTCCACCTCATGCGAAGAGTTGACTCATTGGAAAAGACTCTGATGCTGGGAGGGATTGGGAGCAGGAGGAGAAGGGGACGACAGAGAATGAGATGGCTGGATGGCATCACTGACTCGATGGACATGAGTCTGAGTGAATTCCTGGAGTTGGTGATGGACAGAGAGGCCTGGCGTGCTGCGATTCATGGGGTCGCAAAGAGTCGGACATGACTAAGCGACTGAACTGAAAGAAAAAATAATTATGAGTTTGAGCCCAGCTTCTAGTTTAATTAAGAAGACAAAGTTAGTCCATGAGATGTCAGAGAATGATATTAGGCAATGTTAAATTAATTGCTAAATTGTGCAGAACAGAGTTGATTGGCAAGGAAACCAGGAGATGGAAGTGAGAACTGAGAAACTGCTGGCTCCCATGTTAGACTTTTCACCAGTGTGGTTCCTGCCACCTGGACCATTTTTTCCACTTAGCTAACTGTATCACCAAGGAAAATGAGCAAAACTTGAGACCTGAGAACAACAGATGAAGGAGCAGAAAGAATGAAGAAGGGATCCCAAGTCTAGGGGCTGATTAAAGAGCGACCAAGAGGAGATAACTAAGCAAAAGGAGCTGTACTAGGGGGATCTAGGAAGAAGGTAAAGAATTCAGTTTTGACGTTCTAGCAACAAAGGTCATGGGGAATGTATCAGTTATCTATTGCTGAGTAACAAATTACCCCAAAACTCAGTGGCTTCAACAACATGCATTCATTATCTCACAGTTTCTGAGGGTCAGGAATTGGGCACAGCTGAGTCCTTCTCCTTGGGGTTTTTCACAGAGCTGTGCTCAAGGAGTTGGCTGACATGGGTTTTCATCTGAAGGCTTGAGGTGGGGACTAGGGCGGGGGCACTTACAAGCTTATTCCAGTGTCTGGTATCAGGATTCAGTTCATGGGCTGTTGTGTGCTGAAGCCCCAGGTTCTTACTGGCTGTTGGATGGAGGTCACTCTCAGTCCCTCGCCGCATGGGCCTGTTCCCTATGTGGCCTCTTCACCAAACTGTGCAAACCACAAAGGCAAGAGATAGAGTCTGCTAACAAGGTGGAGGTCACACTTATTTGTAACTAATCACAAAAGTGATGCCCTTCAATATTGCTATATGATACCTGTCAGAAGCAGGTTACTCAGGAGGGTACAATCACACACAGTCATGAGTACCAGGAGGCATGGATCACTGGGCTCTATCTTAGAGAATTGTGGAACTGAAGTTTAAGAACAAGAAAAGATTCCTCTAAATGGAAATGAAGGTTAGATGATTAAAAGGAAAGAGTATTTCATATATAACATGTTTGTGTATATATGTATGTATATATTGCCTGGAAGATCATTCACATTTAAAAATGAGAACAGAGAGGTAGAGAAAACTACAAAATGGGACAAAGGAAAATTGAGAGGATAATTTCACCAAATCAGAGATTATCACTTTCTTCTAAATCTAGGAGGAAAGTCACCTCCTCCAAGAAGCCCTCTTAGACTGATTTGGCTCTACCTGATCCTCTACTAGATACTAGTTCATCACAGAGTCTCCAAGAAGCTTACAAGGTAGGAAGTTAAGACAAATTCATAAATAAAATTGTATAAGATAAAAAGCAATAGTGGCAGGAGAGTGGTACACACGAGGCGGGAGCCACAGAATAGCATAGTGGGAGAGACTGCTTCTCCAGGGAAAATTAGACTTCTGTGTGTATCAGGCCAGTCTATGGGTTGTTTTTATTTTAACTCTTATTGCCATGCACAGTTTTTGTGCCTCTGTCCCCAGCTGGGTCACATGGCTAAGTGAAGGCAGAGGCCATATTTTTGAGACACTTCCTACATTCCTTGGGGCCCAGATGATGTCCCACGTTGGCCAGTTCTCTGGAACTGCCTGCTGAAGAAAAAATTTCCTCTTGTATCGTCTAACTAGCAGAAACACAGGACACAGAAGAGTGTCTGAGAACAACTGCAGCATTTGAAATACGCTTCCAGCATTTTAAAGTCACTAGGCTCTTAGCAGACAAAGGCCTTCATTGGAAGAAATTATTTCTTTCCCCTAGCAAGCTAAGAGATGCTTTTGGTGAATCATTCCTTTACTCAGTTTTTAGATTGCATTTCACAAAATAACCTCAGGGGCAAATCTCTCCAAATGAAACTGTTAATAAGACTAGATAAAATCATGGCAGCTTTTCCAACCATCCCTGGAGGTCAACCACATTCACAAGCCCAAGCTCAAACTCCATTTGTAAATCTCCTGCACCAGTTCTAGGAGGGTACACATGACCCACTTGTTCTTCCTCCCTTCTCTCTGGGTCCCTGGGTGCTACTTTGAAGGAAGCAGTTCCTGGAAATAAACATAAAAAGGCAAAACCACAGATAAAAGGAAAATAGGCATAGAGGGTCAAGTTTCTTCTGAGAAAGTGTTCCTGATGACCCAGGGCAAAATTGAGGCAAGCATCACTCCCACAGCGGAGGCAGGAGGGCGAGAGTAACTTGTGGTCTGCCCTACGCAAAGCCAAGCGAGCAGACGGCAGCAGGTCTGTCCTCAGCGAAGGCTGCCTCTGAGCTGACCACTACCAATGATCTGCTCCCTCCCTGAGGCCTGGAGGGATGCTAATAAGAATTGGCAAGTTGCCCACATCCCATTTATCAGTTCACTGATAATTCCTCTGGGCTGCCACTGTATCTATTTGACTCCAAATAGATTATAAAAATCAGCACTGAGATTTCTTTACCCTTTCTAACATTTCTTAAGGGAGGAGTAGAAATTCACTCTGAACAGTCTGGTGACCAGGGGTTAGTTTTCTCTTTTTTCCGAATACACAGGGGCCCTGGTCCACTCAAATGTGCCTCCTGGAGGTGAACTGCTGCACTGGCTGGCCCTGCCTGCTGCTTATCTAGTGCTTCAAGTCTCGAAGTATAGTCTGTGGACCAGCAATATCAGCATGACCTGAAACTTAGTAAAAATGTAGGCTCTCAGGCCCTATCCCACACCTGAAGAATCATGTCCTGCAGTTTAACAAGACTTCCCAGAAAATTCACGTGTGTGTGTGTTAATCGCTCAGTTGTGTTGGACTCTTTGCAACCCCATGGACTATAGCCTGCCAGGCTCCTCTGTCCATGGGATTTCCCAGGCAAGAATACTGGACTGGGTTGCCATTTCCTTCTCCAGGGGATCTTCCTGACCCAGGGATTGAACCGGGGTCTCCTGCATTGCAGGCAGATTCTTTACTCTCTTAGCCACCAGGGAAGCCCCAGAAAATTCATAGGCACCTTAAGAAGCACTACTCTAGACCAGTAACTTCAGTCATAAGAATTTATTCTGAGGAAATCATAAGATGCACAGATGCCTGTGTTCACTGAAGAATTGTTCACAAAGATAAAAATTGGAAACCCATCAAACGTATTGAAGCCATATTTATTGAATGCCTACTATGTGACACTGAGGAACCAGGAGTGACAAAACAGATAAAGTCCTAAAAAATACATTGCTGTTTGTTTTTTTTTTCAGATGGAACATTTCATAGTCATTTTAAAAATGTCCTTTTAAAAAAACATCCTACTGTTAGAGCTCTATTTCTTTCCTTCCAGGAATGGCTCAACAGTTGCGATCCTCTCCAGGCAAACAACTCATGAAGGCGGCCAGGCTGGGGACATTTCCCTTTACTAAACAAATAAGCAAACACAGAAGGGTCTCAGCTGCTGGGGCACACTGGAATTGTATGTGAAATGAATCAAGATTCACTTCCAGGGCTTGTGCTTTAAGAACGTGACTGTTTGCTTTCCCTTTTCCCCTGATTTTCCCATCCCCCAGGACATAATCTACTCAATCTCAGCTGCACGTGGTCCCCTCTGCCTTATCTCCATAATGCTGGGCATATTTATGTCACTATATCTGTTGTTTGTTTGTGTTTTGTTTTTTTTTCCCCTAAGAAGACAACTCAGATAAGCATGTTCAGTTTATAAAAATGTAACTTCATTCAACTACAGCCACAAGAAGAGTAATAAAGCCTGAGGAGAGGATCTTCCAGAGAAGATAGCAGTATTACCTTGCCAGCCCAGGGCTGGGGTTTACGGCTACTCTCAATAGCTGCCCATAAATCACTGCTTTGCTTAGTATTATCCAAACACAACAAAGGTTTTCAAGCAACGCTTCTTATAATAAGGTAAACTGTCAATGGCTATACTAAATAAAAAACAAAAACAAAAAAAATACTTGAGAGTACAATCCCCAGCCAGAGGAAAGTCTCCTTGTCTGTATCACAGCTGTAGCCCAGGTGGTTCTACTTGCTGGGCTCATACATGGAGGCTACTCCCCACCCCCAACAGCAGCCAAGGTCCCCCCCACCGGCTTCTCAGGGAACATGGTTGCTGAAAATATTCAGTTCAGTGGCTCAGTCGTGTGCAACTTTTTGTGACCCCACAGACTGCAGCACGCCAGGCTTCCCTGTCCATCACCAACTCCCAGAGATTGCTCAACGTCATGTCCATTGAGTCAGTGATGCCATCCAACCATTTCACCCTCTGTTGTCCCCTTCTCCTCCTGCCTTCAATCTTTCCCAGCATCAGGGTCTTTTCTAAGGAGTCAGTTCTCGGCATCAGGTGGCCAAAGTATTGGAGCTTCAGTTTCAGCATCATCCTGAAAATATTAGACCAGCTGAAGTTCACCTTATTGGTTTCTTATCTAATTCCCTTCCTCAATGACTCAGACTTGTTTGGTCTGTTCCCACTCCAGTACTCTTGCCTAGAGAATCCCATGGACGGAGGAGCCTGGCAGGCTGCAGTCCATGGGGTCACGAAGAGTTGGACATGACTAAGCAATTTCACTTTCACTTTTCACTCTCATGCATTGGAAAAAGAAATGGCAACCCACTCCAGTGTTCTTGCCTGGAGAATCCCAGGAACAGGGGAGCCTTGTGGGCTGCCGTCTATGGGGTCGCATAGAGTCGGACATGACTGACGCGACTTAGCAGTAGCAGCAGCATCCTTGGCTCTGAGTTTCAGCACCTACTGAATTCTCTCCCTTCATTGCTCCACCTGTGTGAGCTGTCCCCGGGCCACCTGCATCCTGTGACCCTCTCTGGACACCACCCTACCTGTGTCACTATGAGAGGACCTCCGCCTGGCTCCCCGCCTCTCTCTGGCAGAAGAACTTGACTTTTCCCCACTTTATCATGAAGAGTTCTTCCCTTGCCTGCCTGTCTCTCCAAGTCTTATTATAAATTTGTGGCAAGTTCCAGCTGTGGGCTGTACAAATTACAGTCTTTCAGCTGTTTTCTTCACCTGAGAGCTTCTCTGCAGAAGGATATAATAGAGATTTTCCTTATCCACACTTTGATTCATGACACATTTGCCCACATACATTCATGCACACTCTCACACACTTATACCTACACTCATACATGCACACAGGCACACTTTCTAGAAAGAGGAATGAAACTGAGTTAGGTTTTTTATTTTTCCCTTTCCCTGCTACATACAATTACAATGCAAATATGATGAGTGATACAGGCAGAGAGAATTTCCTCACAAAAGAAGATATCCAGATTGCTCACAAATGTATGAAAACGTAGCTTCATGAGTCATCAGGAAAATGAAAATGAAAATTATGGTGGCATACCATTACAGACACACCAGAATGGTTAAACAGAAAAGACAAACCATCTCAATTGTTGGCGAGAATATGAAGCCACTGGAATTCTCACAAAAGGCCAGTGAAAGTGAAAGTCCCTTAGTCGTCCAACTCTTTGCGACCCCCATGGTCTATACAGTCCATGGAATTCTCCAGGCCAGAATATTGGAGTGGGTAGCCTTTCCCTTCTCCAGGGGATCTTTCCAATCCAGGGATTGAACTCAGGTCTCCCATATTGCAGGTGTATTCTTTAACAGATGAGTCACAAGGGAAGCCCACACTTTGGAATACTGACACTATTTACTGAAGTCAAACATATACATATGCCAGCAATTCCGCTCTTAGATTTATACCCAGTGGAAACACATACAGATATACTGAAAGAAACATACATCAGTACTTGTAGCAGCTGTATCTATAACAGCCAAAGCTGGAAACAATCCACATAAAATAAACTGTCAAATATTCATACAATGGAATATTATACAGCAACAAGAATGAACAAGCATTATAACACACAATAGCATGGAAGAATCTCACAAGCATAGTGTTAGATGAATGAAACCAGACATAAAAATACTACATACTGTATGCTTTTGAAATGGAGCAGGAACCTCTGGTCCTTGCCCCACTTTGTCCCAGACTCTCTGGTCTGGGACCCTCTGGTCCTTGCCTTCACAATGTCCTCTGCCTGCCTTTTGTCTGTGGAAAACTTTAGTCAAAGAACAAGTTTAATCAGAGAAATGAGAGCATGCAGAAACAAACGAAAACAGTCAAAGGAGCCCGATAATAATCATGTAGTCATTAAGCATAGTCAAGAACCCTTAGGTCCTTCTCAAGAGCTATAGGTAATATTCTGAGCCATGTCCCGTGGGCTGTCTCATCAATACTGAAACTCCCACCAGGTGGAGGCTAACTACATAGTGCCTAGACTGTAGCCGTGACAAACGCTGCTGCACTTCCCAGAACTGCCCTCAACGAAATGGAAACAAACCAACCTTGGAAGTGAAGATTAACTATACCTAAAACAATAAAGATAACACTGGTCAGACCACCAGAGACCAATCTCAAGATGACTGTCAGAGCTGATTGTGCAGTTTCTGCCCGTAGTCCCCTCCTTCAGCCTATAAAATCTCTAATCCACTGATTGTCAGTGGGGGAGTCAGCCTTTGGACAGACATCTGCCCTCTGCTATGGTTGCCAGAATCTGATATAAAGCAAACTTTCCATTAACCTGACCTGTTTATTGGCTTTCGAGGCAAGCAGGTGGAGGCAACCCAAACCTTTCGGTAACACTTTCACTTATAGGAAGTTCAGAATAATTCTATGTTTCTAGAAGTCTGATAGTGGTTCTCCGACTAGGAGAAGTCTCTAGGGTGGGGCGCAGGTAAAATTCTATTTCTCAACCTGAGTGCAGGTACACAGGTATCTTCTAATTTTTGTATGTTTCTGTGTGTTCATTATCCTTTAGTTAAAAAAAAAAGATTTCTCTTTTAAAATCCCATGTGATTAAAAAGAAATTCAAATGCAGAATTACAATGAAAGAGGATCAAATCCAAGTCCATAAGTGGCCTCCAAGGCTTGCAAGTTTGGCCTGGCTCTGTGACCTTCACCTTCTGCAGTTACTGCCTGGCTCACTAAGCACAACCACAGTCTTCTTGTTGCTCGGACACCTCTGGGCCTCTGCTCCCCTCTCTGTCTGGTGTGTTCCTCCTCCAGGCAACTGAGGCTCACTCCCTGATTTATTCAGAATTCTACCCACATGCCCACATTCTTCCTGACCACTCTAAAAGTCTAAAACAGCACACACAAGCTGCGTGGTTACCTGCTTTATCCTTCTTCCCAAGACATACCACCAATGCTACTGTATCATTTGTTCCTTGCCCTCACTGTGATATGAGCTCCCCAAGGGTGGGAACTTTTTCTGTTTTACTGATTGTGGTATTGCCAGTGCCTAGAACAGGGATTTGTTCAATATGAATGAATAAAACTCAAGGTGAGGATGGCTCTTTATTCAACTTCCCATCCCCTGTGCCCAGCTCAAAGCTTGGTCCTTTGTAGATGCTCAACAGATGTGTAATTGCTTTGGTGTGGAAATCACATTGCCAATAAACCTTCCCGTGGAAGAGGACAAGGTATTTTGTGAGCAGTATATGTATGCTACCATTTTCATTTTGGCTCTGAAAAACAAGGCAAGCTTCTTGAGATCTACAGTAAGGCCACAGAGCTCACTTAAAAGACACAAAACCAACTATAAGAAGACATATTAATGCAATGATTCAATATTCCTCAAACCAAAGGGAGTAAGAAAACAACCCTTCTGCTTGGTTGAAAGTTTCCTGCAGAGACGAATCTTGAGTGACAAGCAGTGAGAACACACTGGAATACTTATTTGTCAAAGGCTTCCTCCCTGCGGTGCAATATTAACTCTGCGTCCTCAGGAGAATGACAGAAAGCCACTTTCTCCCCATGCCCCAGTGACTCACTCATCTTTCTTTGTGTAACCATCACTGGAGTAAATAAGACTTTGGGGAGCTGTGGAAAGATGGGTACAGCAGTGACTAGGCCAAACCTAGCGCTCGCAAGTCACACAGCTGCAAAGACTGTGCAGTGGGCAGAGCAGTCAGAGGCAAGCGCACATTGTCCACCGCCTAGGCACTACAAGCACTCCTGCAAGCAAATGCTGGAGGTGGAGCCGGGCTTCACACAGCCCTCAACTCCTAACCCCGGCAGGGCAACCCTTGGCCCCAGGAAAAGAGGAGCAGACCTGTACCTCCACCTCTTCCTCCTAGGCAGCTTTGGGAAGATGGGAAGGAGCCCCCTGCTCACCCATAGCAGTGCCCCACTGCTCTCAGGGCTTCAATAATGCCCCACATCCACCCTTCTAAAACTTGCTCTCCGGAAAGCACCCCAGACTCACTCACACTGAGGTGGACAGATTGATAACAGCTTAAGCAACTTCTTCAGTTAAAGGTACACGGTTCAGATTTCTTTGGGAACCCAATTGAACTCATCCTTTACGCTCTTAGGGACTCACTGGTGGGTCAGATGGTAAAGCCTGTACCAACAATGTGGGAGACCCAGGTTCGATCCCTGGGTGGGGAAGATCCCCTGGAGAAGGAAATGGCAACTCACTCCAGTACTTTTGCCTAGAAAATTCTATGGATGGAGGAGCCTGGTGGGCTACAGTCCATGGGGTCGCAAAGAGTCGGACATGACTGAGCGACTTCACTCTACTCTCTTAAAATCATCTCTGTCACATTTATCTACCTTTATTGAGCTTTACTGATGGCTCAGATGGTAAAGAATCCACCTGCAATGCAGGAGTCCTGTGTTCGATCCCTAGGTCAGGAAGATCCTCTGGAGAAGGGAATGGTGACCCACTCCAGGATTCTTGCCTGGGGAATCCCATGGACAGAGGAACCTAGCAGGCTACAGTCCATGGGGTCACAAAGAGTTGGACACAACTTAGCAATGGAGCATGCAGGCATACATGCATGCACATAGATCTCTATATGGATTTTAGGGAAGGAAGGGATGATTTCTGGTTGGGAATAATCAGAGGAGTGTCCAGGTTGGCCAAAGTCAATGAGATGGACCCTGAAGAATGGAATNCTACTCTCTTAAAATCATCTCTGTCACATTTATCTACCTTTATTGAGCTTTACTGATGGCTCAGATGGTAAAGAATCCACCTGCAATGCAGGAGTCCTGTGTTCGATCCCTAGGTCAGGAAGATCCTCTGGAGAAGGGAATGGTGACCCACTCCAGGATTCTTGCCTGGGGAATCCCATGGACAGAGGAACCTAGCAGGCTACAGTCCATGGGGTCACAAAGAGTTGGACACAACTTAGCAATGGAGCATGCAGGCATACATGCATGCACATAGATCTCTATATGGATTTTAGGGAAGGAAGGGATGATTTCTGGTTGGGAATAATCAGAGGAGTGTCCAGGTTGGCCAAAGTCAATGAGATGGACCCTGAAGAATGGAATGGATTTCCATGGACAGTGATGGAATAAGCATGAAAGGCAGAGGACAACCAGGAGCAAAGATGGCCTGGTAAGAAAGTACAGCACACATTTAGAGGTCAGAAGTCACTCACTGCATGTCCTTCAGGACTGTTTGTGTGAGATGGTAGCAGATGACAAGGCTGGAAAGGGCGACGTTCTTGCAAAGCCTATAGACTTGCTATGACTGATATTTCATCCAACCTGAGACATTGTAGATTTTGAAGCATATGCTCAGATGCTTCGATCATGTCTGACTCTCTGCGGCCTTATGGACCATAGCCCGCCAGGCTCCTTTGTCCATGGGATTCTCCAGGCAAGCATACTAGCGTGGGTTGCCATGCCCTCCTCTAGGAGATCTTCTTGACCCAGGGATCAAACCCACATCTCTTATGTCTCCTGTATTGGCAGGTGAGTTCTTTACCACCAGGGCCACCTGGGAAGCCCTTATGTAGCACATGGTTATTTTATGTCCCAGAGTGGGAAATTAAACTGCAACAAAACGTTGATGGTAAGGTAGAAGCCAATTTCAAAGATGCTAAAATATAATCCCCCCAAAATGTGTCTTAGAGTTGATAAAATACAGTAAGTGAGGAGACTGACGCAGTGTACTAGGGAGAAGGAAGCACAAAGGATCATTTCAGTGACATGAGCTTCACTGGTCTCAGAACAACAAGAGTTGCTCTGACATTATAGGCATGAGTGAGGCAAACATTTGGGGCTAGGAGCCTTCATAGTCCAGTATCCTCTCCTTAGACAATTAGAGCCAAGGAGACTAGTGCTCTGCCCTGCTCAGGCCGTGCTGCCCCCCTATCCAGACTATAGCAAGCTTCTCACGAACCCCTACAGAGAGGGAGGTGGGAACTCAGAACCATCTCCTCTGGCCTGTGGGGCTATCCTGTTTCATTGTCCTCAGACTATGAAAACTGAGATTGTTCTTTTTTTTCTTAATGAAGGATAATTGCTTTACAGAATTTTGTTATTTTCTGTCAAACCGCAACATGAATCAGCCATAGGTGTACATATATCCCCTCTTTTTTGAACCTCCCTCCCATTTCCCTCCTCATCCCAACCCTCTAGGTTGATACAGAGCCCCTGTTTGAGTTTCCTGAGCCATACAGCAAATTCCTGTTGGCTCTCTNGATTTGAAAGCAATGTCGAGAGGCCTCTGGCAACTCCCATGGAGACTGGAATTTGTGGAGGTCAAACGAGAGGATCCCAGAATTCCCCATCGTAACTCGAGAAGGACTGCCACAACTCGAGAAAACCTAGTAGATTCTCCCTTCCGGGCGAGATGAGGCCCTTTTCCGAGGGGGCATCTCGAGGGAAATCACACGACCCCACTTAGACTTTGGAAGCTTCCTTCACATCCTTGCTACACCTCAAGAAGTTCCCCGAAACACATGTCTCCACTCAAGAGGAATTCCCAGGGTCACGCCACAACTGAAGAGGAGCCACGTTGTCTCTTNGGGGGCATCTCGAGGGAAATCACACGACCCCACTTAGACTTTGGAAGCTTCCTTCACATCCTTGCTACACCTCAAGAAGTTCCCCGAAACACATGTCTCCACTCAAGAGGAATTCCCAGGGTCACGCCACAACTGAAGAGGAGCCACGTTGTCTCTTCCTCAGCAAGAAATGAAGGTCCCTTTCCCTGCTTCGTCAAAAATGGGGAACTGATTCTCCACGTTTCAGTCACATCGAAGGAGGAGGCACACACCACAGTCAAGGACACAGGCAATCCGTGGGTGGTGTCACCATTCCTAAGGACCCACAGATGTTCCCTGGTGGTTCCACCATTACGAAAGACCACAAAAGTCTCAGCTCCCTTCAGATGAAATAGATTGCTCTGCATTCTGTCGTCTATGATTCCAAGTATCTACTCACATGTCGGTAGCATATGTGACAGTCCTTGTCTGTTCGAGGGAAAGCCATAAAATATGATGGCAACTTCACGGGAAGCCTGACTCTGATTTGAGTGCTCAGGAGGAAAGCGGAGGTGCGCGTCTCCACTGGAGACGAGGCCTTAATCCACTCTGTTGACTCCAGAGGTANCTTTTGAACTGTGGTGTTGGAGAAGACTCTTGAGAGTCCCTTGGACTGCAAGGAGATCCAACCAGTCCATTCTGAAGGAGATCGGCCTTGGGATTTCTTTGGAAGGAATGATGCTAAAGCTGAAGCTCCAGTACTTTGGCCACCTCATGCGAAGTTGACTCATTTGAAAAGACTCTGATGCTGGGAGGGATTGGGGACAGGAGGAGAAGGGGCCGACAGAGGATGAGACGGCTGGATGGCATCACTGACTCGATGGGCATTGAGTCTGAGTGAACTCCAGAGTTGGTGATGGACAGGGAGGCCTGGCATGCTGCGATTCATGGGATGGCAAAGAATCGGACACGACTGAGCAGCTGAACTGAACTGAATGTGGTATACAGCTACCTTACTGAACTCTTACTTTCAGTCTTTGAATTGATTCTGTTGGTTTTCCTAGGTTTAAGACTGCAACATCTACAAATATACCTACACCATTTTTTTTCAAACAGTTGTATCTTTTATTTGATGTATCTTGCACTGCCCAGGATAATGCTAAAGGTATAGGGCAGGCTTGTTTCATTTTCTGATTTTAAGGGGAATTCTACTAGTGTTTTCCAATTAGTAGGTTGTTTGCTGTTGGTTTAAGATATTCTTTTATCTTCTACCAGCTTTTAAAGAGTTCATAATCAACAAGAACTGTTGAATTAACATTGTTATCTTGGCTACATTAACATAATACAGCATGTTCAATGTATGCTGGTAGCAGACTGCAAGGGTTCAAAAACTAGACTCTGTGACTTATTGGCAATTTATCCAGGGGCAGATTATTTAACTTCTTGGCCTAAATTCTCTCACTGGTAAATTGAAGGTAATAACAACATCCTCCTTTCTGAGTTGTTTTGAGGACTGTGAACTGAGATAATGTATTAGAACAAAGGCACACAGTAAATACCGAGCATTACATGTCCTTAAGTCTTTTTTTTTTTTTTTTGTAGTTTCCATGTTACTCTTTCCATACATCTCACCCTCTCTTCCCCTCTCTCCATAAGTCTATCCTCTATGTCTGTTTCTCCACTGCTGTCCTGTAAATAAATTCTCCAGTACCATTTTTCTAGATTCCGTATACATGTCTTAGACTATGATATTTATCTTTCTCTTTCTGACTTACTTCATTTTGTATAATAGGCTCTAGGTTCAGCCACCTCATTAGAACTGACTGAAACGTGTTTCTTTTTATGGCCGAATAATATTTCATCGTGTATGTGTACCACAACTTCTTTATCCATTCATCTGTCGATGGACATCTAGGTTGCTTCCACGTTCTAGCTATTGTAAACAGTGCTGCAAAGAACAATGGGATACATGTGTCTTTTTCAGTTTTAGGCATATTCAGGCATATGCCATGCAGGGTATATGCCAGGCATATTCAGGGTATATGCCTAGGAGTGGAATTGCTGGGTCATATGGTAGTTTTATTCCTAGTTTTTTAAGGACTCTCCATACCGTCTTATACAGTAGCTGTATCAATTTACATTCCCACCAACAGTGCAAGAGCATTCCCTTTTCTCCACACCCTCTCCAGCATTTATTATTTGTAGACTTTTTGATGATGGCCATTTTGACTGGTATGAGGTGTTATGTCATTGTAGTTTTGATTTGCATTTCTCTAATAATGAGTGATGTTGAACATCTTTTCATGTGTTTGTTAGCCATCTGTATGTCTTCTTTGGAGAAATGTCTGTTTAGGTCTTTTTCCTACTTTTTGATTGGGTTGTTTGTTTTTCTGAGTTGTATGAGCTGCCTGTATATTTTGGAAAATAATCCTGTATCAGTTTTTCGTTTGCTATTATTTTCTCCCATTCTGAGGGTTGTCTTTTCACCTTGCTTATAGCTTCCTTTGCTGTGAAAAAGCTTTTAAGTTTAATCAGGTCCCACTTCTGTTTTTATTTCCATTACTCTAGGAGGTGGGTCTGGAGAAGGCAATGGCACCCCACTCCAGTACTCCTGCCTGGAAAATCCCATGGACGGAGGAGCCTGGTAGGCTGCAGTCCATGGGGTCGCTAAGAGTTGGACACGACTGAGCGACTTCACTTTCTCTTTTCACTTTCATGCATTGGAGAAGGAAATGGCAACCCACTCCAGTGTTCTTGCCTGGAGAATCCCAGGNCATTTTCCTTTGCTGTGCAAAAGCTTTTAAGTTTAATCAGGTCCCACTTGTTTGCTTTTGTTTTTATTTCCATTACTCTAGGAGGTGGGTCATAGAGGATCTTGCTTTATGTCATTGAGTGTTCTGCCTATGTTTTCCCCTAAGAGTTTTATAGTTTCTGGTCTTATATTTAGGTCTTTAATCCATTTTGAGTTTATCTTTGTATATGATGTTAGGAGGTGTTCTAACTTCATTCTTTTACCTGTAGCTGTCCAGTTTTCCAAGCACCATTTATTGAAGAGGCTATCTTTGCCCCATTGTATATTCTTGCCTCCTTTGTCAAAAATAAGGTACCCATAGGTGCATGGGTTTATTTCTGGGCTTTCTGTCTTGTTCCATTGGTCTATATTTCTGTTTTTGTGCCAGTGCCATACTATCTTGATGACTGTGGCTTTGTAGTATAATCTGAAGTCAGGAAAGTTGATTCCTTCAGCTCCATTCTTCTTTCTCAAGACTGCTTTGACTATTTAGGTCTTTTGTGTTTCCATATGAATTGTGAAATTTTTTGTTCTAGTTCTGTGCAAAATTCCATTGGTAATTTGATAGGGATAGCATTGAATCTGTAGATTGCATTTGGTAGTACAGTTGTTTTCACAGTATTGATTCTTCCTATACAAGAACAGGGAATATCTCTCCATCTGTTTATGACATGTCATCTTTGATTTCTTTCATCAGTGTCTTATAATTTTCTGTGTACAGTTCTTTTGTCTCCTTTAGGTAAGTTTATTCCTAGATANGGGATAGCATTGAATCTGTAGATTGCATTTGGTAGTACAGTTGTTTTCACAGTATTGATTCTTCCTATACAAGAACAGGGAATATCTCTCCATCTGTTTATGACATGTCATCTTTGATTTCTTTCATCAGTGTCTTATAATTTTCTGTGTACAGTTCTTTTGTCTCCTTTAGGTAAGTTTATTCCTAGATATTTAATTCTTTGTGTTGCAGTGGTGAATGGGATTTATTCCTTAATTTCTCTTTCTGATTTTTCATTGCTAGTATATAGAAATGCAAGTGATTTCTGCTAAATTCACTGATTAGCTCTAGTAATTTTCTGATACAATCTTTAAGGCTTTCCATGTACAGTATCATGTCATCTGCAAACAGTGACAGCTTTACTTCTTTTTCAACCTGGATTCCTTTTATTTCTTTTTCTTCTGTAGCCAGGACTTCCAGAACTATGTTGAATAATAGTGATGAAAGTGGACACCCTTGTCTTGTTCCTGATCTTAGGGGGAATGCTTTCAGTTTCTCATCACTGAGAATAATGTTTGCTGTATGCTTATTATATGTGGCCTTTACTATGTTGAGGTAGGTTCCTTCTATGCCCATTTTTTGAAGAGTTTTAATCATAAATGAGTGCTGAATTTTGTCAAAGGCTTTTTCTGCATCTATTGAGATTATCATATGGTTTTTATCTTTCAATTTGTTAATATGGTAAATCACATTGACTAATTTGCATATATTGAAGAATCCTTGCATACCTGGCATAAACCCAACTTGATCACGGTGTATGAGCTTTTTGATGTGTTGCTGAATTCTGTTTGCTAAAATTTTGTTGAGCATTTTTGCAACTATGTTCATCAGTGATATTGGCCTATAGTTTTCTTTTTCTGTGTTGTCTTTGTCTGGTTTTGGTATCAGGGTGATGGTGGCCTCAGAGAATGAGTTTGGAAGTGTTCCTTCCTCTGCAATTTTTTGAAAGAGTTTTAGAAGGATAGGCACTAGCTCTTCTCTAAATGTTTGATAGTATTCTCCTATGAAGCCATCTGGTCCTGAGCTTTTGCTTTTTGGAAGATTTTTGATCACAGCTTCAATTTCAGTGCTTGTAACTGGGTTATTTATCATGTTGATTTCTTCCTGATTCCGTCTTGGAGATTGAACTTTTCTAAAAATCTGTCCATTTCTTCCAGGTTATCCATTTTATTGCCATATAGTTTTTCATAATAGTCTCTTATACTCCAACACTTTGGCCACCTGATGTGAAGAACTGGCTCATTGGAAAAGACCCTGATGCTGGGAAAGATTGAAGGCATGAGGAGAAGGTGATGCCAGAGGATGAGATGGTTGGATGGAATCACCAACTCAATGGACATGAGTCTGAGTAAACTCCAGGAGTTTGTGAGGGACAGGAAGGTCTGGTGTGCTATAGTCCATGGGGTCACAAAGAGTTGGACACGACTGAGTGATTGAAATGAACTGAATATTCTCTTATAATCCTTTGTATTTCTGCATTGTCTGTTGTAAGCTCTTCTTTGTCATTTCTAATTTTGTTGATTTGATTCTTCTCTCTTTGTTTCTTGATGAGCCTGGCTAAAGGTTTGTCAATTTTGTTTATCTTCTCAAAGAATCAGCCTTTAGTTTCATTAATCTTTTATTTCTTTTTCATTTATTTCTGCTCAGAACTTTATGATTTCTTTCCTTCTACTAATTTTGGGGTTTTTTTTTTTTCTTCTTTTTCTAGTTGTTTTAGGTGTAAAGTTAGGCTGTCTATTCGATGTTTCTCTTGCTTCTTGAGGTATGATTGTATTGCTATACAGTTCCTTCTTAGGACTGCTTTTGCTGTGTTCCATATGTTTTGAGTTGTGTTTTCACTGTCATTTGTTTCTAGGAATTTTTTGTTTTCCCTTTTGACTTCTTCAGTAACCTGTTGGTTATTTAGAAACATGTTGTTTAATCTCCATGTGTTTGTTTCTTACAGTTTTTTTCTTGTAATTGATATCTGGTCTCATAGCATTGTGGTTAGAGAAGATGCTAGATACCATTTCAATTTTCTTAAATTTACTGAGGTTTGATTTGTGACCCATGATGTGGTCTATCCTGGAAAATGTTTCAAGTGCACTTGAAAAGAAAGTGTATTCTTCTGCATTTGGATGGAATGTCCTAAAGATACCAATGAGATCTATCTCATCTAATGTATCATTTAAGACTTGTGTTTCCTTATTAATTTTCTGTTTTGTTGATCTGTCCATTGGTGTGAGTGGGGTGTTAAAATCTCCTACTATTATATGTTACTGTCAATTTCTCCTTTTATGTCTGTTAGTGTTTGTCTTATGTATTGAGGTACTCCTATGTTGGATGCATAGATATTTACAATTGCTATGTCTTCCTCTTGGATTGATCCCTTGATCATTATGTAATGTCCTTTATCTCCTGTAATCTTCTTTATTTTATGGTCTATTTTGTCTGATATGAGGATTGCTACTCCAGCTTTATTTTGCTTCCCATTTGCATGGAAGATATTTTTCCATCCTGTCACTTTCAGTTTATATGTGTCTTGAGGTCTAAAGTGGGTTTCGTGTAGACAGCATATATATGGGTCTTGTTTTTGTATCCATTCAGTCAGTCTCTGTCTTTTGGTTGGAGCATTTAATCCATTTACATTTAAAGTAATTACTGATTTATATGTTCCTATTGCCATTTTCTTAATTGTTTGGGTTGATTTTGAAGATCTTTTTTCTACTCTTGTATTTCTTGACTATATATGTCTGTTTAACATTTGTTGTAAAGCTGGTTTGGTGGTACTGAATTCTCTTAACTTTTGCTTGATATCTCCATCAATTTTGAATGAGCTCCTTGCTGGGTACAGTAATCTTGGTTGTAGATTTTTCCCTTTCAGTACTTTAAATATATCCTGCCATTCCCTTCTGGCCTGCAGAGTTTCTGCTGAAAGATCAACTGTTAAGCATATGGGGTCTCCCGTGTGTTACTTGTTGCTTCTCCTTTGTTGCTTTTAATATTCTTTCTTGTGTTTAGTCTTTGTTAGTTTGATTAGTATGTGTCTTGGTGTGTTTCTCCTTGGGTTTATCCTGCATGGGACTCTTTGTGTCCCTTGGACTTGATAGGCTATTTCCTTTTCCATGTTGAGGAAAATTTAAACTATAATCTCTTCAAAAATTTTCTCATATCCTTTCTTTTTCTCTTCTTCTAGGATCCCTATTATTCCAATGTTGGTGCATTTGATATTGTCCCAGAGGTCTCTGGGACTATTTAGCTCTTTTCATTCTTTTTACCTTATTCTGCTTTTCAGAAGTTATTTCCACCATTTTATCTTCCAGCTCACTGATTTGTTCTTCTGCTTCAGATATTCTGCTACTGATTCCTTCTAGAGTATTTTAAATACCAGCAATTGTGTTGTTTGTCTCTGTAGGTTTATTCTTTAATTCCTCTAGGTCTTTGTTAATTGATTCTTGCATTTTCTCCATTTTGCTTTCAAGGTTTTTGGTCATCTTTACTATCATTATTCTGAATTCTTTTTCAGGTAGTTTGCCTATTTCCTCTTCATTTATCTGGACTTCTGTGTTTCTAGTTTATTGCTTCATTTGTGTAGTATTTCTCTGCCTTTTCATTTTTTTTTTTAACTTATTGTATTTGAAGTCTCCTTTTCCCAGTCTTCAAGGTTGAATTCTTTCTTCCTTATGGTTTCTGCCCTCTAAGGTTGGTCCAGTGCTTTGTGTAAGCTTCTTATAGAGTGAGATTTGTGCTGAGTTTTTGTTTCCTTGTCCTCTGATTGGCAAGGCTGAGTGAGGTGGTAATCCTGTCTGCTGATGATTAGGTCTGTATTTTGTTTGTTTGTTTGTTGTTTAGATGAGGCTTCCTGTACAGAGATGCTATTGGTGGTTCAGTGATGCTGGGTCTTGTATTACAATGGTTTCCTTTGTGCGAGTTCTCACTATTTGATACCCGCTAGGGTTAGTCCTCTAGTATTCTAGGGTCTTGGAATCAGTGCTCCCAATCCAAAGGCTCAGGGCTTGATCTCTGGTCAGGAATGAAGATTCCACAAGTGGTTTGTTATGGCATTAAGTGAGATTAAAATAAATATCCAAAAACGAGAAACCAAAGATGAACCCCAGACAAATGGCAGTTACAAAATCATGCAAATAATAATTAAAATAATGGAATATGCAGCCATAAGCAAAGCCAAAAAGTCCAACAAAAATAAAGTACAATAGATTGACCTGGTGAAAAAAGAATTCAAAAATTATATTTACCAATTAAGAACAAAACTAAAGCACAAGCTGGAAAAGAAAACTAAAGCAAGGTGCCAAGCAGGGAATAAAGCAATGAAAACAAAACTAACAAATATATTGAAAAAAAAGAAAGAAAGAATACCTATGCAAAGTTGGAGGTAGATGAAAATTTATATATATTAAAGATTAATTGCAAGGAAAAAAACAGTAGGAAAGGCAAATAAAGGAATAAATGCAGAAAAAATATAATAGGTTTTAAAAAATTAAAAGTTAAAATTATAAAAAAGAGAAAAGATTTGTTTTTTAATGGAAGAAGAAAAAAAGGAAAACTCCACAGAACTGCAAAAGCCCAACACAGATGCAGAGGTTTATAACAATAATAAAAAGTGTGACTGAATACACACATATGTATATATACCCATAAGCAAAATCAAAACAGTTCAACAAAAATTAAGTACAATAGCTCGACCTGGCAAACAAAGGAAACCTAAAATTATACCTACCAGAACAAAACTAACTAAAGCACAAACTGGAAAACAAAACTAAAGAAAGGTGCCAATTAGGGAATGCTGCTGCTGCTAAGTCGCTTCAGTCGTTTCCGATTCTGTGCGACCTCATAGACGGCAGCCCACCAGGCTCCTCCATCCCTGGGATTCTCCAGACAAGAATACTGGAGTGGGTTGCCATTTCCTTCTCCAATGCATGTAAGTGAAAAGTGAAAGTGAAGGAGCTCAGTCGTGTCTGACCCTTTGCAACCCCATGACTATAGCCTACCAGGCTCCTCCATGCATGGGATTTTCCAGGCAAGAGTACTGGAGTGGGGTGCCACTGGGGAATAAAGCAATGAAAATAAAACTAACAAATAAAACTAAGAAATATTGAGAGGAAAGGAAAGAAAGTAAAGAAAGAAAGAATAGCTATGCAAATTTAAACAGAGGTAAAGAAGATTTATATACATTGAAGATTAACTGCAAGGGGAAAAGAACAGTAGGAAAGGCAAACAAAGGAATGAGTGTGGAAAATATAATAGGTTTAAGAAAATTAAAAATTAAAATTATAAAACAGAGAAAAGAAAAAGAAAGGAAGAAGAAAGAGAAAAAGAAAAAAAGGAAAACTTCACAGAACTGCAAAGGCCCACAGTAGAGGCAAGGGTTTATAACAACTATAAAAAGTGTGACTGAATATACACATATACATATACATATACACCCATAAGCAAATTGACCTGGCAAACAAAGGGAACCAAAAATTATGTCTACCAGAATGAAACTAACTAAAGTACAAACTGGAAAACAAAACTAAAGCAAGGTGCCAACTGGAATATAAAGCAATTAAAATAAAACTAACAAATAGGTTGAGACTAAAGGAACAAAAGAATAGATATGCAAAGTTAAACAGAAATAGATAAAGAAGATTTATAAAGATTAACTGCAAGGGAAAAAGAACAATAGGAAAAGCAAACAAAGGAGTAAATGTAGAAAAAATAATAATAGGTTTAAAAATTAAAATTAAAAAAAAAAAAAGAGGAAAAAACATCTCCCCAGAACAGCAAAAGCCCAATATAGAGGCAGAGGTTTATAACAACAATAAAATCTGTGACTGAGAAAAAAAAGAAAGAATCCATAGAACACATCAAACCATAAGAACAATAAATGTTTTTCTTGAGTCACTGCAGTCCACTTCACCTCCCTAGGATCCCCTCTAACACTGTGCTCATCTCTGGACCTGCTGTGGGATCTGCTCAGATTCTAATTTGCTCCTACTCCTCTGTGTTCTTGCCTCTAATGTCCACAGCTATGAGAACTACTGTGTTTTCTTTTGTGGGAGCTCTCAATGACCTTTTATATATCCCACAGATGGACAGTCTGCCTAGTTGATCATGTGGATTTAATCTGCAGCTGTATAGCTGGTGGGAGGGTTTGGGGTCTTCTTCCTTAGTTACACTGCCCCTGGGTTTCTACTGTGCTTTAATTTCCACCTCTGGATATGGGTCATCCACTGGGGTTTGCTCCTGAGGCTGCCCTGGAGGACTTGCTTTTGCCCCTGTGAGGGCCAGGTGTGGAGGTGGTGCAGTTGCCTGAGACACAGGAGTTCTGGCAGCACCAGGGACTCAGGGGAGTTGGTGGCTAGGGCAGCAGGAAACACAGTGCTCTAGAAGGGCATGGCAACCAGTACTGGCCAATATGCTCCAGCATTCTCGCCTGGAGAACCCCCTCCCTGAGAGAAGCCAGGCAGGCCACAGTCCACAAGGTCGCAATAAGTCAGACGCTACCGAAGCGACCCTGTGTGCATAGGTACAAGATGTTTTTTGCCTGTGGTAGCTCTGCTCCAGTAAGAGTTGAGCATGAAGGTAGCGCAGCTGCTTGGCTTGCGGGGGCCCTGGCGGCGCTGAGTGTGCAGGGACACGGACTGCCTCCACCGCAGGAGTTAGGGCCCTATCAGAGTCCCTTTTTTGAGCCTCTTATAGCTGGCAATCAGAGGGGCTCTTTGCCCAGTCTTTCTCTGTAGCTCTGCCCCTTGAGGCACTTAGAGGGCTTCCTTGCCTGGGGTCCTTCTCTGTTGATGGGTGCATCAGGCACATAGAGGGGCCACCTCTACCCTCTGGGGTCCTACTCTGTAGATCAGGGCATCAGGCATTTAATGGGCCAGCCCCTCTACTGTTTAGCTGCCAGTGCGGGCACCTTGGGGGGAGAGAGGCTATGGTGATGGCTCCACCCCCTACGCATGACTCAGCAGTATTGCCTTGCTTCCATGGCTGCCAGCTTTCCTCCACAGGCATTTCCCACCACAGTCTCCTCTCTCACATCCCCTCCATCTGTCTCCTCACAGTCGACAGCAGCCCTCACCCTGGGATTGCTCCATAATCCCTAAACCAGCCCAGCCACCTTGCCATCTAGGGCATGTATGGCTGTGGCAGAGACTGTCGGATTCTCATTCCATTTAGGCTGCCACAGATCAGCTGTCCCTCTCTCAGCCTTAAATGTTTCTCCTCCGACTCAGGCAATTGCCCTAGTGTGGGGATCGGACCCCTGCTTCAGTTCCCCCACCCTAGGAGGGCAGGTCCAGTCCTACTAACAGTCCCTTTTCCCCCCTGGTTCCTTTGTACTACCAAGTTTTGCGTGGGCCTATATATTCTTTCGGAGAAGGCAACGGCACCCCACTCCGGTACTCTTGCCTGGAGAATCCCATGGATGGAGGAGCCTGGTAGGCTGCAGTCCATGGGGTCACGAAGAATCGGACACCACTGAGCAACTTCACTTTCACTTTCCACTTTCATGCATTGGAGAAGGAAATGGCAACCCACTCCAGTGTTCTTGCCTGGAGAATCCCAGGGACGGGGGGAACCTGGTGGGCTGCCGTCTATGGGGTCACACAGAGTCGGACACAACTGAGGTAACTTAGCAGCAGCAGCAGCATATATTCTTTTCTGCTGTTCAGGGACTCCTGTCTGCTCTCATCTGGTGTTGTGCATACACTTCTGTGTCTGAAGGCTTATTCCTGATGTATCCATGGAGAGAGTGAGATTGTTCTTAACAATACATTTGCTAAGGGAATCAAGGGGACTTTTCTGTCTGTTTGCATCCTTATGATAATAAAAGAACCTCAGGACTGCCCTGGTGGTACAGTGCCTAAAATCTGCCTGCCAATGCAGGGGGCACGGGTTCGATCCCTGGTCTGGGAAGATTTCACATGCCATGGAGCAACTAAAGCCTGCACGCCACAACTGCTAGCGCCCGCGTGTTGCAACTACTGAAGCTCACTCCACAACAAGAGAAGCCACTGCAATGAGAAGCCGATGTACCTCAATGACGAGTAGCCCACGCTTCCCGCAACTAGAGAAAGCCCCCACACAGCAATGAAGACCCAGTGCAGCCATCAATAAGGAACTAATAAGCAACCAAAAATAAACAAGTAAATAAATAATAATCATAAAAGAATCTCCTCCAGCTCCACCTTTGAAGCCCAGGGAAACCAAAGATTAAATCTTTGATAATCATCAGTAGACAGAAGGAAGGAGCAAGCAAATCTTAATTTCAGACAAGAAAATGTCCCTTAGACACACACACACACACACACACACACACACACACACACATATACAGTGAAGGAGACATTTGCAGGAGAAAAATAGATATTTTTTTTGATTCTGAGTTGTTGGCTGTCATGAGATTTTCAGACACAATCTAGAAATGGTTGACTTTCAATTTACCTTATGCTAGTTACTGCTAGATACACATTTGTCTACAGTGACATTAGAAGCAGCAAACCAAGGACTTACATGCATATTTCATTAGTAGATAATTATGTTCCTTATAATTGGTTTCTAAATCAGACCATTTCACACAATTATGGTGTTTTCTTTGACTATTCAGTCAATCAGAAAGATACTAAAAAAGTTCTTTGTTATCAAAAGGGTATATTCTTAACCTCTATTATGGAGTAAAGGAGATAAACTAAAATAAAATACAACTATTTTTGCATTCATAGAATACTCCTTGTTAAAATACATCATAGATTCAAAAGGAAGGAGAAAAAGACAAAGACAAATGTTTCTAAATATATTGGGAGTGACAAAATACCAAAAGGGGAATTTGATGGTAGGGGCAGATTAAAAGTATCAATAATGAAGTCGTGCTGTTAAAATGCCAAAATCATTTTTTACCCAAATGAAAAAAGAAAACTGGGTCATAATGAAGGCCACAAAATAACTGCTAACGAAGGAGTAACGTGAGCCTGGCACTCAGAAGAGTCGAACTTTAGTCCTTAATTAAGTCAACAAACATATCCTGAGCACAGTGCTGGGGGCCAAGGACACAACAGTGAGCAAAACAAAGTCTCAGTGCTGTTGGAACTTAACGCCAACCCCTGGACTCACATACACACACAGGACTTAGTGAAACAACACGCTGGTGGTGAGTGGGGAATATGCAGGGCAAGTTCTCAACAAGACTGTATAAGGCAGAAGGTAGGAGAAGAGACTGCAAATCTCACCTTTACTAACTCATCTTGGGCAGCTGTCTCTCTGTGACTTTCTTTTCCCATCTATAAAATGGAAATAGTACAAGTACACCCACCTCATAAGAATGTTTTATCAATTCCATGAATTAATATATGTAAAGCACTTAAAATAGTGCTGGAATGATGAATAAACAAATAGGGGAGGAAGCAACTTTTGGAGGTGATGGATATTTTTATGGTACTGATTATGGTGATGGGTGTATACACAGTCTCCAAACTCAAGTTGTATACATTAATTATGTCCAGCTTTTCATATCTCAATCATATCTCAGAGTGGTTTTAAAAAAACCTGGGTGTGGTGTTGTCATTATTTTAAGTGTTAGCTATTAGTATTCTTCCCAACATCTCTACAGCTTTCCTCCAGAGTAAGAATGCAGTCATGGAAATTCTTAGGGACCAATATGCAACCCTGTAGCCCACCCCATGCCTCTGTCCATAGAATTTTCCAGGCAAGAATACTGGCATGGGTTGCCATTTCCATCTCCAGGAGATCTTTCTGACCCAGGGGTCGAATCCACATCTCCTGCATTGGCAGGCAGACTCCTTACCACTAAACCACCTAGGAAGACCCTCTCCTTATTCACTCTCCCCTTAAAATACTGTCTATCCCAACAGTCCACCAACAGCTCTGCTGCCAGAATTCCATAATCCCCAGTCTTAATTTGGAAGAGGGAGAACTATGTTCATGGGTGAAATTTTGTAATTTAAAATTTCTCAACATTTTAAAAATTTCTCAACATTTTTCCTATATTGCTGATATCTTTTTACCTCAAGTTCACCCACTAGAGATTAGTGTGAAATAGTGTCTGCTTTAGGCTTTCCTAGTGGCTTAGCTAGTAAGGAATCCACCTGCAGTGTGGGAGACTTGGGTTCAGTCCCTGGGTTGGGAAGATCCCTTGGAGGAAGGCATGGCAACCCACTCCAGTATTCTTGCCTGGAGAATCACCACGGACAGAAGAGCCTGGTGGGCTACAGTCCACGGAGTTGCAAAGAGTCAGACATGACTGAGCGACTAAGCCCAATGTCTGCTTTAGCCTAACATTTGGTATTTAGATCTTTAAAATTAAATGAATAATATGTCACTGTTTTCCAAACAAGTTTGAGAAACACCCCTTCAAGTTCAAGGTGTAGTCATGGATACAGGTGGTGTAACTCCTATGGGCATTCTGTGATGCAAAGGGAAGGAAAAGAGGAGCAAGAGTTAGAACTGCCTCTGAGACCATGAAATGTGGTATGTTTGAGGGTTGTTTGATGAAGAGAGTAAAATAATGGCAATGAATGAGGCAACTATGTAGAGTGAAGTGGTCTCTCAGAGCAGGGTTCTCTGAACAGAGGACATCCATGCCTTGACCTGGCTGCCTGACACAGGAGATGGAGGTCCAAGCATCAGTGGCCAAGAATGGTGAGGCCTAGGGGACAGTGGGACAACGGGGGGACAGTGAAGCTTGGCAGGGATGGGTGAAGCTGTAGGGTCTAATACCAACTTCCCACACATCTTGTTCACCTGTTGCAGCAGCCAGTGTTCAGAAAACGCCACAAATGCTGAGCATCCCTCAACTGTCTTATGTAAGGCAGGGAGGCTGCTGCATGAGAACTGGAGGGATGGCCTGATTCTATTCAGAACACCCTTGGGGGCCCCAGAGAGACTTTTTCTCAGGTTCTCAGTAGGCTGCTTCCATCATCCATGTTGTTGTTGTCATTCAGTCCCTAAGTCATGTCTGACTCTCTGACCCCATGGCCTGCAGTATGCCGGGCTCTCTTGTCATTCACTATCTCTCTGAGTTTGCTCAAACTCATGTATGTTGAGTAGGTGATGCTATCAAACCATCTCATCCTCTGTCACCCCCCTTTCCTCTTGCTCTCAATCTTTCCCAGTATCAGGATTTTTTCTAATGAGTCGGCTCTTCACATCACGTGGCCAAAGTATTAGAGCTTCAGCTTCAGCATCAGTCCTTCCAATGAATATTACAGGTTGATTTCCTTTAGAATTGACTGACTTGATCTCCTTGCAGTCCAAGAGACTCTCAAGAATCTTTCCCAGCACCACAGTTCGAAAGCATCAATTCATTGGGGCTCAGTCTTCTTTATGGTCCAACTCTCACATCTATACATGACCACTGGAAGAACGATAGTGGCAAAACATGATCCACTGGAGGAGGGAATGACAAACCACTCCAATATTTTTGCTGCAAGAGCTACCTGTGAAGACCCACCAAGAACACAACAGGAGCCCCCTACAGAAAGAATGAGGTTGGCAACTTCGTGGCATTTTTCTTCCAGAATCCAATTTAGACATTTAAGCTGTTTAAAGAGAAAGTGTGCAGTACGGAGGGAATAAAGAGGCCCACAGGAACAACACACAAGCCACACTTTGAGGGCTCACTTCAGGGGAGCCCCAAGGTCAGGACACCAAGTGGGCTTTAACAGATTTGTTCGTGGCTCAGGTCATTCATTTTGGCTTCACCTTTGCAGAGGTACTGTCACCAACTGTCCATTGTTCCTTTAGGTACCACTCAGCCCCCTGCTAATCAAAACCCTAGTCTGCAGCATCACTGCTGCTACCTCACCACCACAGACCACCGTACGGATCTTTTTCCTACTCCCACCCACCCGTCCATATGCTCTCCTTCTTTATTTTCTTGGCTCCCATTCTAGACAAGCGTGATAGTGAGACTCTGATTAAAACACACACACACCAGGCTTTGTACACCCAGATGGATCCTATGCATCATAGCCCTTTCGAGATTATACTCATTCTAACGATCCAATAGCAGAGTCAGCTCTCCTCTGTGGATTTACCTTCAGACATTTATCATCCACAAAAGAACACTGTCTCACTGTGTTTTATCAGACACCCTCACCNGAAGTGGTCTCTCAGAGCAGGGTTCTCTGAACAGAGGACATCCATGCCTTGACCTGGCTGCCTGACACAGGAGATGGAGGTCCAAGCATCAGTGGCCAAGAATGGTGAGGCCTAGGGGACAGTGGGACAACGGGGGGACAGTGAAGCTTGGCAGGGATGGGTGAAGCTGTAGGGTCTAATACCAACTTCCCACACATCTTGTTCACCTGTTGCAGCAGCCAGTGTTCAGAAAACGCCACAAATGCTGAGCATCCCTCAACTGTCTTATGTAAGGCAGGGAGGCTGCTGCATGAGAACTGGAGGGATGGCCTGATTCTATTCAGAACACCCTTGGGGGCCCCAGAGAGACTTTTTCTCAGGTTCTCAGTAGGCTGCTTCCATCATCCATGTTGTTGTTGTCATTCAGTCCCTAAGTCATGTCTGACTCTCTGACCCCATGGCCTGCAGTATGCCGGGCTCTCTTGTCATTCACTATCTCTCTGAGTTTGCTCAAACTCATGTATGTTGAGTAGGTGATGCTATCAAACCATCTCATCCTCTGTCACCCCCCTTTCCTCTTGCTCTCAATCTTTCCCAGTATCAGGATTTTTTCTAATGAGTCGGCTCTTCACATCACGTGGCCAAAGTATTAGAGCTTCAGCTTCAGCATCAGTCCTTCCAATGAATATTACAGGTTGATTTCCTTTAGAATTGACTGACTTGATCTCCTTGCAGTCCAAGAGACTCTCAAGAATCTTTCCCAGCACCACAGTTCGAAAGCATCAATTCATTGGGGCTCAGTCTTCTTTATGGTCCAACTCTCACATCTATACATGACCACTGGAAGAACGATAGTGGCAAAACATGATCCACTGGAGGAGGGAATGACAAACCACTCCAATATTTTTGCTGCAAGAGCTACCTGTGAAGACCCACCAAGAACACAACAGGAGCCCCCTACAGAAAGAATGAGGTTGGCAACTTCGTGGCATTTTTCTTCCAGAATCCAATTTAGACATTTAAGCTGTTTAAAGAGAAAGTGTGCAGTACGGAGGGAATAAAGAGGCCCACAGGAACAACACACAAGCCACACTTTGAGGGCTCACTTCAGGGGAGCCCCAAGGTCAGGACACCAAGTGGGCTTTAACAGATTTGTTCGTGGCTCAGGTCATTCATTTTGGCTTCACCTTTGCAGAGGTACTGTCACCAACTGTCCATTGTTCCTTTAGGTACCACTCAGCCCCCTGCTAATCAAAACCCTAGTCTGCAGCATCACTGCTGCTACCTCACCACCACAGACCACCGTACGGATCTTTTTCCTACTCCCACCCACCCGTCCATATGCTCTCCTTCTTTATTTTCTTGGCTCCCATTCTAGACAAGCGTGATAGTGAGACTCTGATTAAAACACACACACACCAGGCTTTGTACACCCAGATGGATCCTATGCATCATAGCCCTTTCGAGATTATACTCATTCTAACGATCCAATAGCAGAGTCAGCTCTCCTCTGTGGATTTACCTTCAGACATTTATCATCCACAAAAGAACACTGTCTCACTGTGTTTTATCAGACACCCTCACCCTGCTGCTGCTGCTAAATCGCTTCAGTTGTGTCCGACTCTGTGCGACCCCATAGACGGCAGCCCACCAGGATCCCTCGTCCCTGGGATTCTCCAGGCAAGAACACTGGAGTGGGTTGCCATTTCCTTCTCCAATGCATGAAGGTGAAAAGTGAAAGTGAAGTCGCTCAGTCGTGTCCGACTCTTAGCGACCCCATGGACTGCAGCCTACCAGGCTCCTCTGTCCATGGATTTTCCAGGCAAGAGTACTAGAATGGGGTGCCAGTATCCTCACCCTAGTTGAATGCAAAAAGCCCTGACCTTGGAATCAAATGATCTGGCTTTTTAATCTTAGATTCAATACCTACCAACTTTATAAACTCAGACTTAAATCCACAAGAGTAGATGTCTTCATTTCTAAACGGGAACAGTAATTCCTGCTCTAGTTTATAGGAGTTTGTGAGAAAAAAACAAGTAACTCTATAAGAGAGCAGATTTAACACCACAGAGCATATTAGATTTTTAAGTTGTTTTTCTCTCTTCACTTTCCATTTTGTTCATGAGGTACCTTACCAACTGTCCTCTCACCTCTACTCTCTAGAGAAAATACCCATTCATTCATGAAAGATTTATTGCATCCCCACTATGTGCTGGGAACACAAAGCTGAATAACTGTTTGTCCTCAAGGAGCCCACAGAAGACAGAAGTGAGCAGATACAACTGTGAATGGATGAATAACAGTAAATGAATAAAAAGTCACAGGAAGGCCATCTACATATGCTAGAAAGTGACTATTTTTGTCCAAAGGTGCAGATGGTACAGGAGAGTCAATTAAAATTTCAAAAAAAGACAGATGATAGCAGAACTGAATTTATTTATTCTTTCAATAAACATTGATTGAGCACTATGTGTCAGGACTGTCCAAGGCATTGGAGACATAGTAGAAAATAAGGCAGGCAAGATTATTGGCCTCATGGACTGCATAATAAACAAGCAACAAAAGTTGAAGAGAATTTCTGACTGTGACAAGAGCTAACATGGAAATAAAAGGAGGATGTGACAAGGGAATGGCAGTACTGAATCATGCATGTGGCTGCTTCTCTCCTCCTTGCCAGCTTCTCTGTGGAGCTGTGTCTCTATTCTGATGAGCTGATGCTGTGAGAAACTGTAAAAAGGGACCCTCAGACCACAGGATACTGGTGTCAATCAAGTACTGTCAGTCACAGAGACCTTGTTCTTAGACTACATTGAGCAGGCAAGCACATACTGTACAGAAAACTCAGGTTGGTCGGTTTATGTGTCTCTTTCTTTCTATTTATTCATTTATTTCTTCAACATATTAAATATAGAATACCTTCAAAGCCCCAGTAGTGGCATCTATTCTGTGATAAATAGGAAAAATTGAAGGCATGGTCCTTGGGCACATAAGCTTACAAGTTAGGAGAAAATAAGACCTAAAAACCAGATTCAAAGAGTTACCACTTTAAGTCTGTGTAGTATAGACTGCATGCGAGCAAGAGCACCTGGAAATCTTCTTGGCAAAGTTGAGTCTTCACCCAGGTTCACAAGATGAGGCAGACAAGGATTACCAGGATGCAGGTAAGGGTACCTGAGAGAAGGACAGAAGCAGGTGGGAGCAGGATGGATCCTAAGTCAAGCCTAGAGAGAATGCAGGAATGGGACAAAAGAAGGAATTGATGCACAGTCCCTTGGACAGCAAGGAGATCCAACCAGTCCACCCTAAAGGAAAGCAACCCTGAATATTCATTGGAAGGACTGATGTTGAAGCTGAATCTGCAATACCTTAGCCACCTGACGCAACAGCCAATTCATTGGAAAAGACCCTGATGCTGGGAAAGATTAAGGGCAGGAGAAGTGGGTGACAGAGGATGACATGGTTGGATGGCATCACTGATTCAATGGACATGAGTTTCAGCAAACTCCAGGAGATAGTGAAGGACAGAGAAGCCTGGTGTGCTGCAGTCCATGGGGTCACAAAGACTTGGAGATGACTGGGTAACTGAACAACAACAAAAGTCCTGATATGGGCCAGGTGCTGCGAAAATCTCTTCTCATTTAATCTTCCGAGCAATCTGAAATAAATTGTATAAGCTCCAACTCATAGATGAGAAAACTAGCATCCACGGTGGGTAAATACAGTTGACCCTCATTCTCTGTGGATTCCATATTTAGGAACCCACCTACACCTTAAAAATGTATTTGTAGCCAAAATTAAAACTCGCGGCACTTGCAGGTTCGTCTGGGATCACGTGCAGAGCCACAAAAATTTTGAGTCACCTGACATATTCCTTCCAAGTGAGGTTCAACAAGGCAACGCTCAGCCTTCTGGTTTTAGTTCTCATAAGACTGCATCCTTTTCATAGTCTTTAGTACCTTTTTTTTTCCCCTTTTTTCTGCTTTTTATTGGTGACTTCGCTGTTTATGTGGCCCCCAAATGTAGTGCTGGGGTGCTATCTGGTGTTCCTACGTACAAGAAGGCTGAATGTGCTTTACAGAGAAAATACGTGTGTTAAATAAGCTTCCTTCAGACATGAGTTACAGCGCTGTGGCTCTGAGTTCAATATTAATGAATCAACAATACATATTAAATAAGTTGTCTTCAAACAGAAACACACACAAAACAAGGGTATGTATTGATCTGTTGACAAAGATGCTGTGAGCAGAGGCTCACAGGAACCTCACCCTGTACTTCCCTAGGAGCAGTGGTTCAGTATTTGCTAATTCAGGGTTCACAATGACTTTGTAGAAAAGAATTGCCATGAAAAATAAGAATCAACTGGAATTTGCTTAAGATCACAAAGCTCAGACTATAAATCTATTCTTTCTGATTCCAGAACCAATGTTCTTTCCACCTGCTCTGAAAGATGGAGGTCCTTCCAGGTCATCCCAAAGTGAATGTTACCATCAATTTACACATGCTAGAAAACTGTTATCTCGAAAGGGCCATTTTCAAACAGCTGGCCAAAGAAATGTTCAGTTCAGTTCAGTCACTCAGTCATGTGCGACTCTTTGCAACCCCATGAATCGCAGCACACCAGGCCTCCCTGTCATCACCAACTCCCAGAGTTCACTCAGACTCACGTCCATCGAGTCAGTGATGCCATCCAGCCATCTCATCCTCTGTCATCCCCTTCTCCTCCTGCCTTCAATCCCTCCCAGCATCAGAGTCTTTTCATATTTAAAACCAAAGAATAAATAACCACTCCATAAGCAGGAGCTAGTTGTTCTTCCCTCTGACTTGCAACAATGTCAAGGCAACATGCTTATTATCCACAGGGGCAGAGGTGCTTTCCTCCACAAAGCAATGGTGCCTGGCATTTGCAGTACTGGATAGTCCTTTGCAAACCAACTGACATTGAAGTTGGGTTTAAGTGGCAGCGACATGGTTGTCTCTGTGGTGTCAGGCCATCTGTCCCAGCCCTTATCCTGTGGATTTAAGAATGTGGGACCAGGAGTCCTAGAAAGGCATGCCCCATGGATTCACAGAGGTTGTCAGTCAACAAGGAATGGCTGAGCTCCCATTCAGAGAAAACCACAAGAGCAAGAATCCAGGAGAAAGACAATCTTATAAATTACCTTCACTCCTAGACCAGCCCAAACTATTCTGAGTATTTTTCTTTTCCTTTCCTTCTCTTGTTTTGAGAACACAATACAGCTTTGCAATGCAGTCCTCAGTGGTGCAAAAACATTCTCTGTGTGTGTTTGAGCCTGAGTGATACAGATGGAAAAACCACCAGGACAAAGAGGATATTCATTCCTGTACACCCTAAGATGTAATTTCATGCTTTTATAACTTTAATGTTTTTACAATTAGGCCCAACTTTTGCAGGAATACTCTTCTTAGAAAGGGCATTATAATGTGCTATCCAGGAAGCCCTTTTCTCCTGTTAGCCATTTTGAGCTAATTTAACTACATTAAAATCCTGCTGGGTAGGTGTCTAGAAGTATAAAAGAAAATCAAGACCAGTAGCAGAAAATGCTGTCTGCTCTGGATTCTGCAGTTCCATTAAATATATTACCACTTCCCCCAGTGTAAATGTACATTCACACACATATTCACATATACAGCAAAAAAATTTTATTTAATAAATATGGTTGTGTACTCAGTTGTGTCTGCCTCTTCGCAGCTCCATGGATTGTAGCCGTCAGGCTCCTCTGTCCATTGGATTTCCCAGGAAAGAATACTAGAATGGGGTGCCAGGCCTCCTCCAGGGGATTTTCGAGACCCAGGGATCAAACCTGCATTGGCGAATTCTTTACCACTAGCACCACTATCAGTTCAGTTCAATTCAGTCGCTCAGTTGTGTGCGATTCTTTGCGACCCCATGAATCGCAGCACGCCAGGCCTCCCTGTCCATCACCAACTCCTAGAGTCCACTCAGACTCACGTCCATCGAGTTGGTGATGCCATCTCATCCTCTGTCATCCCCTTTTCTTCCTGCTCCCGATCCCTCCCAGCATCAGAGTCTTTTCCAATGAGTCAACTCTTCACATGAGGTGGCCAAAGGATTGGACTTTCAGCCTCAGCATTGTTCTTTCCAAAGAATACCCAGGGCTGATCTCCTTCAGAATGGACTGGTTGAATCTCCTTGCAGTCCAAGAGACTCTCAGGAGTCTTCTCCAACACCACAATTCAAAAGCATCAATTCTTTGGCACTCAGCTTTCTTCATAGTCCAACTCTCACATCCATACATGACCACTGGAGAAACCATAGCCATGACTAGACGGACCTTTGCTGGCAAAGTAATGTCTCTGCTTTTCAATATGCTATGTAGGTTGGTCATAACTTTTCTTCCAAGGAGTAGGTGTCTTTTAATTTCATGGCTGCAGTCACCATCTGCAGTGATTTTGGAGCGCCCCAAAATAAAGTCTGACACTGTTTCCATTGTTTCCCCATCTATTTCCCATGAAGTGATGGGACCAGATGCCATGATCTTAATTTTCTGAATGTTAAGCTTTAAATCAACTTTTCACTCTCCTCTTCTACTTTCGTCAAGAGGCTGTTTAGTTCCTCTTCACTTTCTGCCATAAGGGTGGTGTTATCTGCATATCTGAAGTTATTGATAAGGCTCCCGGCAATCTTGATTCCAGCTTGTGCTTCTTCCAGCCCAGCGTTTCTCATGATGTACTCTGCATATAAGTTAAATAAGCAGGGTGACAATATACAGCCTTATATTGCATAATAAATTCAGTATTTTCAATAAACTGAAAGATGAGTTATAGCAAAGGTGGATATGTGTTCCCATAGGTTTTGTGAGTACTGATTTCACTGTGATTAATATTTTTACACACAAATCTTTAGAAAACTATTTAAACTATTTCTCACTTTCAATTTAGTAGGATATACCTACTCATACACTGGAATAAAGTACTCCTAATATGACACTTTGCCCTACATGAATAGTGAAAATTCAAAAGAAAAAAAATCCTATGAGAGATCATGTCCCATGAGGTATAAATTATGTTAACATATCATCAAGGCAATTTTAAAATAACTTTTTGGGTTATAATGACATGTATTGATGGGCCTACACAATAATGATAACCAAGATTAGATAGTGTGGAAAGTATCTTTATTGAGCTCCTTATTTTCTGTGATCAATTTTCCTATTTCATAATTTAAAAAAATTTGACCTAATAAATTAATATAGCTTAGCCACCTCTGAAGGGAATTACTGCTTATGACCTTGTCTTTTTCTTACCAAAATGTAGTTGAATAATGCCTATGCCAAAAATGCATTTAATTAGATGTGATAGAGAAACAAAGACTATAGTTCTCCACTATTAAGGAACAAAGACTACATCTACCAGTCTTCCTAGGGAAACCAATATGCTCTATGACTTATGACATTCAACCTCATGCAGCAAAAAATGTCACTTCCTGGCAATCCAGTAATATTAACAAATGTGGGAGTCTTAGAGAAAATAATACTGATAACAATGATAACATCTCTTTCACTCATAAAAGTAATTTACAACTCTTGAGGCTTTACAAAGCCTCCAGACAGAAGTTAATTCTAAAGCTTTACTCTCATGTGGCTCTAGCATCATTATATACAAAAAGAAAGTATTTACATATTAGTCAACACCTCTTGTTACGCCTATATAAATTAACTTGCTCAAATAAAACAAGGTATCAATTAAATGAGTCATGATAATTTTATCCCTCTTACCAAGTAACTAGCAAAGTATGACTATTGAGAGATTCTGGTCAGTGACATACTAGCAAAAATCTGACTGGAAGCAGGGAGACAGCATGGAAAAGATATCTTTGTTAACAAAAACAGACACACAGAAAATCTTCTCTCCTTCTGCTATTATCACAGCTAGTTGTGGTGACAGGAACTGCTGCAGCCATTTTGCAGCCATGAGGACAAGCCACAATGCTAAGCAGTAATGAACCTTAGGTTCTTGAGCCAGACTTCCTGTTATATGTGATACATTTTCTTTTTATATGCCAGCATTTTTTTCTTTTTTATTAAACTTTTAATTTTGTATTGGGGTATAGCTAGTTAACAATGTTGTGATAGTTTTAGGTGAACAGAGAAGGGACTCAGCCATACTACAGTTTCTTTTTTCTTTAAGTCAATTGAATTGGGGATTTTCTTTTTCTTGTAGCACAAACCAGATGTTCTATTAAAGACTTCAATTAACTCTATTACCATCAAGATTCTGGAGCTAAAAGTAATCAAACCAGGTAAACAGTACCAACAATGTAAAGTGTCCTGGACACTGTATTTGCTCTCAGAGATTTTATAATAGAAGATACGTATATAAGTAGAAGGAGAGAGTGTTGCAGGGCATATATGTGGCATTAAAATAGTGAGGGCCAAAGGGGTAGCCCCTGGATCCAGATAGAAGAGATGCTAACATCCCCAAGGAATGTAACAGAGGTGAGGTGAACTAGCAAATGCTTCCAAGGATATAGTTTAAAGCTCATGGGATGAGAAAAATCATAATACAGAGAAGCAGCTTCAGAAACATGTATTGCTTTCACCTGTGCCAAGACTATGAGTGACATAAAACTGTGTTTCTCTAATGCACACACATTAGGAAGTACAAAGCCTGAGGTTCTTGCTTTATGTAGAGACAGTTGTGCCCCTCAGGATGGCCTACTGCTCGATAGGTGCCCTGGGCAAGACCCCAATGGCAAGCTCCAGAGGTACATAGCAACCCTTGGAAACATCTACACATATCATTTTTTATCCAGTAGGTCGAAGGGTAGTGTGATACAAGAAACAAGACTGGGCATCTAACTGAGAGCTCTAGGGCTTCCCAGGTGTCACCAGTGGTAAAGAACCTACCTGCCTATGCAGGAGATGTAAGAGATACAGATTCAATTCATGGGTCTGGAAGATCCCCTGGAAGAGGGCTTGGCAACAAACTCCAGGATTCTTGCTTGGAGAATCCCATAGAGAGAGGAGCCTGGCAGGCTTCAGTCTACTGTGTTGCAAAAGAGTTGGACATGACTGAAGTGACTTGGCATGCTAGGGCTTATCTCTCAACACACAAGCAATCTTGTTTTATATGATGTGGTAATTTCATGTACCATCAGGAGCCCCTAGTAGTTCTTCTGTTTTTGTATATAAGGAACCCCCTTCATTTTTGTTTCAGAAAAATAATGTTCCCTAATGGACATGGAACAATAGACTGGTTCCAAATTGGGAAAGGAGTACATCAAGCCTGTATATTGTCATCCTGCTTATTTAACTTATATGCAGAGTCCATCATGTGAAATGCTGGGTTGGATGAAGCACAAGGTGGAGTCAAGATTTCTGGGAGAAATATCAATAACCTCAGATATGTAGATGACACCACCTTTATGGCAGAAAGCAACAAAGAACTAAAGAGCCTCTTGATAAAAGTGAAAGAGGAGAGTGAAAAAGTTGGCTTAAAACTCATATTCAAAACACTAAGATCATGGCATCCAGTTCCATTACTTTATAGCAAATAGATGGGGAAACAATGGAAACAGTGAGAGACTTTATTTTGGGGGGCTTCAAAATCACTGCAGATGGTGACTGCAGCCATGAAATTAAAAGACATTTTCTCCTTGCAAGAAAAGCTATGACAAACCCAGACAGCATATTAAAAAGCAGAGACATTACTTTGCTGACAAATGTTCATCTAGTCAAAGCTATAGTTTTTCCAGTAATCATGTATGGATGTGACAGTTGGATGTGACCCTAAAGAAAGCTGAGCACCAAAGAATGGATGTTTTTGAACTGTGGTGTTGGAGAAGACTCTTGAGAGTCCCTTGGGCTGCAAGGAGATCCAACCAATCACTCCTAAAGGAAATCAGTCCTGAGTATTTACTGGAAGGACTGATGTTGAAGCTAAAACTCCAATCCTTTGGCCACCTGATGCAAAGAACTGGACTCATTTTTTTTTTTTAAGTTTAAATTTTTATTTTTTTAGTTTGTTTTGCTTTATAATACTGTATTCATTTTGCCATACATTGACATGAATCAGCCACAAAGACCCTGATGCTGGGAAAGACTGAAGGCAGGAGGAGAAGGGGACGACAGAGGATGAGATGGCTGGATGGCATCATTGATTCAAGTTTGAGGAAGCTCCAGGAGTTGGTGATGGACAGGGAACTCTGGCGTGCTGCAGTCCATGGGGTTGCAAAGAGTCGGACATGACTGAGCAGCTGAGCTGACTGAATGGAAAGACATATTAAAGATTATTGGGTCTAATCAACCACTTCACACAAGAAATCTAAGGCTGAGAAAAGTTTTGTGACTTTTTCAGGATCTCAAGCCAGCACTAGAACCTACATCATTTCTCTTACCCACAAAATACTCTTGCTCCCAATAAACAGAGTTTGACTTAATCTGCCAATAATTCATTTTGTCAATATTATTTTTATTTTTATTGTATATTCAAAGATGGTAACAACTTTATTTACAACCAACTGGGAACTAATTTGGTTTTCAGACTTTTTTTCAGTTCAGTAGTGGAGCAAAAAATAAAAGCCCCAGGATCTACTGTGTAGCACAAAAAACTCTACTCAATACTCTCCAATGGCCTATATGGGAAAAGAATCTAAAAAAGAGTGATAGGTGTATGTGTATAACTGATTCATTTTGCCGTACACAAACTAACACAACATTGTAAATCAACTGTAATCCAATAAATTAAAAAAAAAAAAAAAGAATTAAACCCTGACAAATAACCACAAAGAAGATAATACTAAAAAGGTATAAATCTAATAAAATGTGTATACTCTTTGCTACTCTCATAATGCCAAATCCTTCAAAATAATATTTTAGAAGGTTCGAAAAGTTTCAATATTAGAAACATTCACAGAAATTATTCTTATTAACCTCAGAGGTGTTCTTACCACACATGTATATATGATGAGAGGTCCTCTAGGTCCACAGGATTAGCTAGCAGTTAATGTTTACATACTGTTGACACAATCCTAATCGTATCTGATAAGTAGCTCAACAAAGCTCATGTAATTAATGAACCTGATGCTTTTTGCTAAAATTTAAGGATTTCTACAGGGTAAAAGCTGACCTTACAAACTGCCAGTTTTATACACCCAGCTATAATTGTTTGAATGGTGAGACTGCCATTTCACCATTAAATGATTTGATCTGGCAAATCATTAAGAGATGATCTATGAAAGATTAACTGAAAACTATATTGCATGATGAATAGTCCTTACGTTATAGAATAACTCAATTGCAAGATCTCTAAAAGGTGTTCTGAAAGTCTCACAGTTTGTCACAGGCTCTTGCTTGACATAAGTGACTACTGTTAGGGCTTGACAACAGTTAGCTGTACAGAGATTCGAGTTGTTTAACTGGCTTGGAGTATCATCATTTGAATTCACTTGAACACTTTTGCCCTGAGAATCAATTAGCAAGTGCTCAGTGTCTCTTGGACTCTGGCATCCTATTATATTCTCTAGATGGGTAAATATATTTAGGAGCATATAAAATGCCACTTCTCAATTTCCAAACAAGCTTACTCCGCTTTTAATTAAATTTCTCGAAGCAGTTTGTCAACCTTGGCATTTACACACGGAACACTGACAATTATGTAAAGATTCTTAAGAGATTTGTTTAGAATGTTTCGAGCTAAGAAGCACAATGTCAGAGAAAGGGCAAAATGAAAACACTAATGCGGTCTTGCTCACATCACAGCTCTGGAAACAAAAGCCGTTCAGCAGAGCATCCCCACAGACAGGAATTGTGCCCACTCTTCACTCCCACCCGGCAGACCGAGGGAGTGGGAGGGAGCCTCGGGGAAGGGGAGACACGTTGAAAGCAAGGCCAGGCACATTGGCACTCTTCCTGGGGAGCTGTACAATTTATTTCTGGAAAAATATTTAGAAACCCCTGTAAGAACAAACAGTATCCAGTAGGGGCCTCGTGCTTAGAGCTAGTGTCACCGGTGAAGCCTATTAACAATTCCTGGGAAATAAAAACAGTCTAGGTAATAAAATAAATTAGTCTAACCTTCCCCGCCCCTCCTTTTCCTTTGTGCTTAGTCTAGTCTCACTTGCTCACAGGGGGCCGCATGCAGAGGCCGTGGTCGCGACATTTCAGTCCGGGTGTTCAGTCCAGCATTCCGGGTGCGAAATGACACGCTGACCCAATCCCGCGTGTAGAAGCACCAGGAGCAACACCTCAGCCCAAGATGGCGGCGGCGGCGGCGGGCCGTGTGCAGAGAGCCTGCGCCGGACACGGTTTCTGAGGCAAGCCCAGCACAGCCCTGCGGCCTCGCGAGAAGCCCTGGCCCTTCCCGGTGACCGGATCTCTGTGTAGCAGCCCCGCCATCTGAGAGAGCGAGGCCTCAGGGCAGGGCGTTCACCTGTCCACTCTTCGATCAATTAACAAGACTTCCCTTCGCTTTAGAACCAGATTTGGTCTCCTTCTGCTGGTGCGAGGGACCCTAAGCAGGAGGAGCCTGGCTGGGACCCGGCTGGAAAGGTGGGTAACACTAGCCCAACATTCCTATCAGAAGGATACAGGGAGATGAAGGGAGGGAAGCAGAGACAGACAGAGGACTAATGCTGATACTACGTTCCGATAAAGAAAATGCAGCAGCTTGTAAATCTCATTCTCTGAAACAGAAATGTCACCTGTGTTGTGGGTATAGATGAAGTCAGAGGAGTAACTCTCACCAGGTGTTGCAAGGCACTTCCAAGGGTCTCTTCTTGCTCTTGTGGACACACAGGGCCGCTCCCATGCAGGCTCCCTGGGCTCTGAGCCTCCATCCGCTGGCACCTTAACTGTCCGAGGGGTACTGCCTCGTGGAAGGGGCACAGGGCCGCCTCTGGGGACCTACACCCTCCTGTCTCCCGTTGCCGCTCCTCCGACCCTCACAGTACACTTAGAGCTCCACGGAGGGGGAGATATCTTCCTTCCCTTTTTAGGTGACATTCAGTCAGAGGTGTTCCTAATCAGCGCGGCTTTTCTACCAGGGACTTGGCAGGGTTTTGGTCACAGAGCCGTTGGCTGCTTACTTCCAGGCCTCTGTTTAGTGCACAGACTTGGGCCAAGAGCCGGTCAAGCGAGAGAAACCGCAAACCCTGCTCAGAAATCCTCTCCTTCTGGGAACCAGGGCTCCAGGGTGCAGGGTACGGGCTGCCTCATTGTCCGTGGGTTGAAGGGTCTTGACTCCAGCACACTGGGCTCTTATATCCACCCTCCCCCCCAAATCCACCAGATACCCACAGAGACAACAGAGTCCAGAATTAGAGATATTTGCCATGTGTTTCTCCTCTATATCTCATTTTAACCCTTACTACATAAACAAAAATGTATATAATGTGCTCACAGCATAATAATAAATGAAAATGCCTGTTATAAAACCACCTGACTTAAGAAGTAGAACAGACCCACTACTATCCTGTGTTCCTTTCCTGCCCCAGGCTTGGGCTCCTAGCAGCTATAACCTTTCTTGAATGTCAGTCTTCTCATTTTCTTGACTTTTTTACATATAAAGTTTTATCACATATGCTTATACTCTCTTATTCCTAATTTTAAAAAGAATGCTTCTAATAATTCCTTATGGAAAATATTTGTTATTGGCAGATATTCTTTATCAGATTAAGGCAATTCTATTTCACTAAGAGTTTCTATTTAGAGTGTTTAATTTTACCAAATGCTTTTTCTGCCTCTGTTGAAATGATCATGTATTCTTTTTCTTTTACTCTATTAAAATGCCTTCCTGGAATAAACCCAGAAATTTGAAAGCCCGTTGGTTTATTTCTTCTTTTTAGAATATATGACTAGGCTCAGTTGTTAATGTTTGTTTAGGATTTTTAATCTATATTCATAAATGTAATTGATCTGAGGTTTCCCATGCTATATTTGTGGTTTTGATATCTAACTTATAAGTGTCATAGCTTATGTCATGATTTAGAGTTTCCTAAAACTCTGATACGACTTGCCTATAATTAATCAGAGCCTTCTCTTTAGGGCTATCTTTACTGATTCTCTATAATTCTAGTTTTACTTTCTTTTTTCCTGTTTTTTTTCTTTGAAATTTGTCAACGTTATCTAAAATTTCAAGTTAATTGGCACAGAGTTGTGCATGATATTCACTTGTTATCTTTTAAGTCTTTCCTCCATCTATACATATGTTCCCCATTTCATTCCCTACCTTATTTGTGCCTTTTCCACTAATATATCTAAATAAATAGATTCTTTATAAAGAATCAATTTCGTTGGCTTTAAGTCTGTCAGATGTTTGTTTTCTGTTTCTTTGATTTCTACTCTTCCTTCCTTATACTTTTAAAAAAATTATTTTATTTTCTAGTATCTTGCTTAGTTGCTAAGTCATGTCCAGCTCTTTTGTGACCCCATGGCCTGTAGCCTATCACGCTTCTCTGTCCATGGGATTTCCCAAGCAAGGATACTAGAGTGGGTTGCCATTTTCTTCACCATTCTAGTATCTTAAGTTAGGAGTTTTGCTTACTAATTTTCAGACTATTCTAATGTAACCTTTAATGCTATAAATCTCTTAAGTGTTGCTTTTGCTCCATCTCATAACAGCTGATATCTATTATCATCATGGATGGTACTAAAATTTTAAATGTCCCTTATGATATATTCTCTCAATCTTCAGATGTGTGGAAAATTTAATCTTATCTTTATGGAATTTCAGTCAGAAAACAAAATGTGGTTTACATAGTATCAGTTCTTTGAAATTTGTTGAGAATTACTCTGTGGGCTAACACATGGTCAGTTTTTGTAAAGTATCCACATGTGCTCAAGAAAAACATGTATTATTGAAGTTTATCGCACATCACACTAATTGCTCAACACAGCAATATTTTGTTCAAGTACTCTGTATCATTACTAATTTTTCATTTAACTTAATAATTGAGAGGATGAACTTACCTATTATGATGGATTTGTCCCTTACTCTTATTTTTTCATATAATTTGATGCTATTTTACTAGTGCACAAATTTAGAACATATGTTCCCAGTAAAAATGATCCTTTTATTATGTAGTGATAATGTTTTTTTGTCTGAAGGTATCTATCTCCTCCTTATATACCATTCTCAGCTTTTATTTGGTTAATTTTGTCAGGTGTATCTTTCCACCTTTTCATTTTCAATGCAGCATGAATTTCATGCTGAGTCAGGGAAGAAATGAATTTTTTAGCATTTAAACCAATAATAAAATTTTAGGATTTTTAAAAAGACATTTCAAGTTTTTTTTTTTTAACATAAAGGATTTTGTTAGTTTCACATGTCAAATGAAGTCAAAGTTACATGAAAACTAATCTAAGACAACAGGTCTGTGGCTCAATCAGCCAACATTCTTGCCTGAAAACAACTGACATTGTCTTCCAACCTGTTATTCCCATCTTTTGGACCTTTGCTTTAACAATTTTGCCTAGACTCCTCATGTATCAATTTTATCATTTAAAAAACTTTGTGACTTTTCTGCTCACTTTATTTTCAATAACTTTTAAAAACCATAAACGGTAATACCCAGCCCCTACCCCAAGTTAAGATGTTGACTTTCCTTTTCATCTTTATTCCATGCATACAAACAATATGCATATCTCTGTAGAAACAGAGACAGATTAGATGAGGGACCCAGACCGACCTAAATTTAGATCCAGGTTGCCATTTTCTATGTGGCGCTGCCAAGATTAATGGGTTGTTAAATCGTCTCTTTCGGTTGTCCTGGAATGTTGTGTAGGGCTCTGCGACTGAAAAAGCCATCGGATCACCGGTGCTGAGATGAAAAGCACCCAATTGGGAGGCATCGGATGGTATCACCCGTGGTTCAGCACGCGCCCCCTGCTGGCCGGGAGGAATACTCAGCTTGGCGAGTCAAGTGGAGGCAGGGGATTTGGGAGGTCAGGGGGACAACGGTGTGACCCGGCTGTATCCGGAGTCCTGTATGTGGACGCGGGAAGTCCGAGGCACCAGGGACGGGCTTGTAAGGCAAAAGAAGCCTGTTTGTGATCACCCTTCAAGGGCCTTCCCAAAGAGCTCTTGAAGGAGGAGCGAAGGCTAGAGTCCAGGGTGTGGGGTCACCGTCTTCTGTGGTCAGGGTCTCCTATGACTCTGGGCGCCAACACCAGAGGCCGTCTGAACCAGGTTACAAATAAATTACATTTGTATCAGAACCCCTGAGTTTCAGAGATAATAGCTATCCCACAGAATTTCTGGGAGGACTCAAAGAGATAATAATAAAGTACTTTTTCTGGATGTTCTCTGGACCCCTCCCCCTCAACTTTGGCTCTTGGAATCCAACACATCTCTTAAGGATGCACAGTCCTTATCCTGGCAGGCCACTTTCTTGGACAAAACCATTTTTAAAAAATGACCCCAAGCTATTCTTTAACCAAGCTCAACATCTGGTGCCCAGATTCTGTGCTGTGGACCAGCCAGGCCAGCGAGAAGGGGAGGGGGGTTGGGGGGAATTACTTGCCAGGCACTGCCCATGTGCAGCCTCCCTCCAGCTGTCTCCTTCAGCTCCCTAGCCTGGGCCAAGACACCCTGCAAGCCCTTCATCACGTGTGTTGCAGAGTAGGGGTTGTGGGGAGAACTTAAAGCATGGCTTTTTAAGGAATTCTCCAGGCAAGAATACCGGAGTTGGTAGTCATTCCCTTCTCCACGAGATCTTCCCAACCCATGGATTAAACCCAGGTCTTCTGCACTGCAGACTGATTCTTTACTGTCTGAGCCACCAGGGATCTTATATATATGTTTTTTCCAGTGGTCATGTATGGATGTGAGAGTTGGACTGTGAAGAAAGCTGAGCGCTGAAGAATTGATGCTTTTGAACTGTGGTGTTGGAGAAGACTCTTGAGAGTCCCTTGGACTGCAAGGAGAGATCCAATCAGTCCATTCTGAAGGAGATCAGCCCTGGGTGTTCTTTGGAAGGAATGATGCTAAAGCTGAAACTCCAGTACTTTGGCCACCTCATGCGAAGAGCTGACTCACTGGGAAAACACTCTGATGCTGGGAGGGATTTGGAGCAGGAGGAAAAGGGGCGACAGAGGATGAGATGGCTGGATGGCATCACCGACTTGATGGGCGTGAGTCTGAGTGAACTCCGGGAGTTGGTGATGGACAGGGAGGCCTGGTGTGTTGCGATTCATGGGGTCGCAAAGAGTTGGATGCGACTGAGTGACTGAACTGAACTGAACTGATAGCTTTTCTAACCCATTCTCAAACCACATTTTAACACCACGTTTCCTGGAGGTGGTGAGGGTCAATCTAGTCTTCCTCTGGTTATGGCTTCACATCCTTGAGCTCTAAAAAGCTGTGCACCTTATTCACTGATCTCTGAACACATCAATCTATGAAGTAAGTTCCACATTTGAAATCCTTCAGCCAGAAAAATAATCCTCAAGTGCAAACCACCTTTTTTTTTTTAGTCACTCTGCATTTGAATGCTCTAGTTTGTTTGGTGTTTTTTTTTTTTTTTTCTTTTTGGTCTTGTTTTGTTGTGCAGCAGAAAAACTGGACTGGAGCCGGGGAAAGGGGACATATAAAACTTTACAAGCAAAGTGGGATAATCACTTCTGTTGTATTTGTCTTTTGGATTGGATTACTGTGATTGCAAACATTATTTCTCTTTCTTTAGCTCTACAGACATATCAGTCCAAGACCAAGGGTAGCCGAGAACAGAAAGAAAGCCAAAGAGAAGAAAGCTGACAGGTAGGGAGTAAGAGCCACGGAACAGGAGGCAGAAAGGTCAACATTTCCAAGGGCTCCAGAGCTTACAGAAATAATGGAATTGAGGGTCAGTGACAGGTTAGGGAGCAAGAGCCCAAAACTAAAACAGGTGAGCACACCTGTTTCTAAGGCACTCACTCTAGCAGGTGGAATTTCCTGGAGAGCCACACCAATATTCATCCCTTTCCCAGGCTCCTCTTACATCACTGATGCTTCTCCAACAAGAAGTGGAGGCTGTATTCAGGACAAATGGCAAGTGTGAATGTAGAATATTTATCTTCAGACATTCATTCATTCAGACATTCTTACTTCACACTATGCTTTCCTGATAGCTCAGCTGGTAAAGAATCTGCCTGCAGGGAGACCCCGGTTCGATTCCTGGGTTAGGAAGATCTACTGGAGAAGGGATAGGCCACCCACCCGAGTATTCTTGGGTTCCCCTTGTGTCTCAGCTGGTAAATAATCCACCTGCAATGCGGGAGACCTGTGTTCGATCCCTGGGTTGGGAAGATCCCCTGGAGAAGGGAAAAGCTACCCACTCCAGTATGCTGGCCTGGAGAATTCCACGGACTGTAGAGTCCATGGAGTCGCAGAGAGTCAGACACGACTGAGTGACTTTCACTACACTTCTCTTCAGACATTCAAGTACTCACAAAGTATACTTCTCATAACCCTTTCCTAGGAATTTACTTGAAGATGAATTCCAGCAAAATAAGGAAATTATATAAGAGAAAGACCTGAGATTTAGGAAATAGATTCTACCTAAGAGAAGGAAAGTCCAGAATGAGAGCTGTACAGAATGATAAAACTCTAGAAGTTCAGGTTTAAGCATGGGGGTAGGGCGGGGATGGGATTCAATAGTTTTTTTTTCTGAGAGTTTGGGACATTTTATTGCAGGTTATTCCATAATACTAGATTTTTCCAACTATGTATTCTTTATAAAAATTAAAAACTATCTTAATATCAAATAACATTGATATTCATAATTTGTGGTATATACTTATGGCTATTTCTTTGCTTAGCTCTTATGAAGTTTTCTGCTTATTTTAATCCTTTTTTCAATGGTTGCACTGGTATAGAAAGAGTCTGGTTTTAAAAAGTAAACAAGAGTTCATGAAGGGCTATAGTCAAAGTATCAAGTTGGGCCATTTAAAAGGATAACCTAATGTTTAACAAATCATAAGCAGAAAGCACAGGGCTTAGTCTCAGATTCAGGTTTGTTTAGGATTACAGCAGAGATACAATAAATAGGAGCCAAGACAGAATCAGAAGTGTGAAGAAATCAGAACCCTTGTACACTGTTGATGGCACAGCCACTGTGGAAAACAGTACAGAAGCTCCTCAAAAATTTTAAAAAGAATTACTACATGGCTCAGCAATTCCAACTTCTGGGCATATACCCAAGAGAACTGAAAGCAGGATCTTAAAGAGAGATCTGCAACATTCATGTTCTAGCGGCATATTCACAATAACTAACATGTGGAAGCAACCCGAGTCCATTGACACGAATGGTGGTTGCCAGGGGCTGAGGGAGGGGGAAATGTGGAATAAGTATATGTTTAATAAGTATAGCGTTTCAGTTTTTCCAAAAGAAAAAAGTTTTGGAAATAGATGGTGGTGATGGCTATACATTATGAATATAATTAATACCACTTAACTATGCACTTATAAACGGTTAAGATGGTAAATTTTGTTTGGTGAATTTTACCATCATTTGAAAAAAATCAGAAAAAAAATTAAACAAGGCAAGGTGAACTATAATTTGGACAGTGGGCAAAGGTCAGCAATTTGAGAAATTACCAAAGGTGCATAGTACTGAAGACAGGAACATTGTTTGTATATTCCCTACCTCTGTCCCAAGGCAGCAAACACAATACAGATACCCTAACACACCCACGTGTGTAAACTCTCAGTTCCCCATGACTGTATCTCGCTTTTTCAGTTAAACATATTTTCTTTAAGGACCAACCATTACTCTCTTGTCCAAAAGTGGGTAATGATCTCAATAACTGAATTACTGACACCTGAAAACTTCATCTTTTTTTTTGCACACACAATTTTATTTGATTGACTATACTTTGAGGTTTTAGTCAGTTAGTTATTGTCATTTTATAGATAAGGAAACTGCAGCACAGGTATGTAAAGTAACTTGACTGAGATCATACTTCTACTACATTTGCAGAGCCAGTAAAATTAAAGTGTTGTCCACACTTTGCACAAAGAGTATCACATATGAACATATCTACATAAAGTTTCAATAAATGTATTTTCCATGTATGTAGCAATATCATTCAAATGTATAGATAGGAATAAAAACTTATTGAGTGTGGCAAATCTAAAGTTGACATAAATTTTAGGTATACTTGAAAGTACTCTTAAGAATCCCTTAAATCTCCATTGGTTTTATATATATAACCCAAAGCAGTTATTTCCATGCATGCTAAAATTTGAGTTAATGTCCTAAACCTATGAAAGGCACAAAAGGGAGTATTCAGGTGGCCAAAAAGTTCATTCAGGTTTTTCCACATTTTATGGAAAAACCCAGTCTTTTCAGCCAACCCAATATATTTAAGATGTCAGGGCATTTAAACAACTTTGCCTTTAGGATAGCTATGAAAACACTGACGAACGGAAAACAGGTAGATACTGCTTCCTGCAATACTTACTTCATTTTATTTAAATATTTGCCTTTTATACACTTACTCATTCTTTTTTTTGGCCATGCCAAGCCACTTGTGGGATCTTAGTTTTCAGACCAGGGGTTGAACCTGTGCCCTCAGCAGTGAACGTGCAGAGTCCTAACCAATAGACTGCCAGGGAATTCTACTTACTCAGTCTTTAATACTATATGTTGCTGAGGTGATTAAAGAAGCTAGTGGAGTCACATCCCCATATCTTTCATGGGGACTGGTTTTAAGATCAGTGTATACGTTAAATATGTTTATGATGTGGCTCTACTCAAGTATTACAGCTTTATATAAACTTTCTCAATGGATATTAAAAGTACAATTTCTAGTGTGCAATGGTCAGTAAAATTGTCTTCTTGCCTTTAGGAAGAGGGCAGAAAAGTTGTTAACACTTAGGTGAAGTTATAATGTCAGTTAAGGAGTGGGTGAAGGAAGAAAAGCCACTATAGTGAAAATAACATTTAGAAGGGTAGGAAGAAAATCCTAATCTAACAGTGTCACAAGGGCCAGTCAAAAGCAGGTGATAAGTCGTGAAGAAAGAAGACCGAGAAGAAAGGATTAGATTTGGTCATTGGTGATCTACAGTAATAATTCCATAAATGAGCTGCTGTGGACAGTAGGACACCTCTGAGAAACTGAAGTGACTCCAACTTACAATGATAAACAGCAGTAGCACAACCAGACATGCTGAAGATAATTAGCTCTTGTTTTTGTTTCTTTAAAGTGGCTCTGGAAGGCTCTGAGATGATGCATAAAGTATAAGCTTAGGAAACTTTCATCCCCCAGGCAAACAAAAAGAAAATAGGTAGGAATACAACGTAAGGGCTGGAGTCAAGATGGGATTCCATGGGATTCAGACAGAAAATTAAGTGCTGGCAATTATCTTCCCTCATAAAATGAAAGCAGGTAACACACACATGCATATTACTCCAAGATAAATCCACAAGGGAAAGAAATTTAAAACTTTGTCAAACTCAGGCAAGAAAAAAATCTTTAACAAGAAACACAACCTAAAATGCATGCTAGAGAAAAACATTGCAAGGGTAAAGTTTAGATGTGAAAGACAATTAGAAAATCTCTAAATATCTGAAAGCAATTCTAGAAACAGAACAGAGAAAATGAAGGGGAAAAAATAAGTAGTAAAGATAGTGATATGGTATTTTAAAATCAGATGAAAAACAAAATGACAGAGGGAGGCCGGGAAAGGGAGCATCAAATACTTCAATCAGTCACAGAACTTTTCACATCCCAACCTCGAAATATATGAGTTAAAACTGAGATAAGGAGAAATGGATAGGATAAATTCATGGTCTTCATTGGCCACATAAAAAGAGTATCTCCTAAACTAATAGGTTTGACAGGCAATAAAACCAAGATATATAAATTTAAATAACCCAATATGTTCAATCTAAAACACTCATACACACACACACACACACAAAATTTGGTACACAAAGCACTGTGCATAAACCTAAACAAACCTCCTTTTCAGACACATGGAAACATGCAACAAAAATTTCTTAACACAGACCAAGAATCAAAATTACACAAGTGACATTCTTGGCCTACATTTAGTTAAATTAGAAGTTAATCACAAAAAGGTAACAAAATAACCAACCCCCTCCCGCCAATCCTATCAACATTCAGAATTTTTCCTTTTTCAAGTCTGCAGGGAGAAAAAGCCCCACTAAGTTTAAGACTCAAAACAAAAATTATAAGCTGTTTAGAAGTGAATAGTAAGGGTAACACTACAAAACAAAACCTTTGGATTGTAACCAAGCTGTAGGTAGAAGAGCAACATACATATTATTAAAGAAAGATTAAAAGTAAATGAAATAAGTATACAGCCCAAGAGACTAAAAAAGAATTTAAAAATTCAAGTAAAGTTGAAAAAAAGGAGTATTATTGCAGAGATTACAGAAACAACATGAAACAACAAAATTGTCTACATGAAAATTGCCTACATGAAACCTCAATCCAACAAATTTTAAATCTAGACAAGCCAGGGAAAACATGAGTTATCAAAATTTCAGGAAGAAGTGGAACACTTGTAGATGAACTATACAAGAAGCTAAAAAGATGATAAAAGTTGCAGCTCCTAAAAAAGCTTTTAGGCCCCCAAGGAGTTAAGAGTAAGGGAGTGAGGGCAGACTGAGCCAGGGTTCCTTATCCATCAGCAACAACAAGGAAGAGTAAGTTGAAAGGAAAATGGAGTTTGCAAGACTGTTATGAAGTAAACCATACAAAACTACTTATGGATATTAAAGATAGATACCAACCACCCAATCATATTCATAAATGGAAAGATTTCAATATCGTAAAAATGATCATTCTTTTCAGAACAGTTTTTTAGTTCAGTGCAATCCCAGTAAAAATCCTAAGGATTTTTCCCAGAATCTGGCAGCTTGATTTTAAAATTCATGTGGAGGTGTAAAAAGACAAAAATAGCCAAGACAATTTGGAATGGTAATATTAAGGAAGATGCCTTACTATAAAACTATAGTAATGGAAATATACTAGTTGCAGAACATACATAAACTAATGGAACACAAAAAGAGAGCCTAGAACATTATAAATATTATTTTATACTCCCAACCTATAAAGGCACTTGGTATATGAAAGCATTTAAATCAAAGTACAAAGAATAAACTAGTAAGGAACAGTGCTGAGGTGAGTGGCTATGCATTTGAAAATGATAAAATAAGACCCCTAACCCACAACACACACAGAGTTAATTTTAGAAGGATTCAAATCTAAAAATTAAAAGCAAACAAAAGCTCTTATGCACTGCTGGTGGGACTCTGAAGTAAAACAACCTCGTGTTTTAATGAAGCATATTCATTAAGTTTAACATTTCCATTCAAAATAATTGTCTGTGAGACAGGTTGTTTACTTTGGCCCTGGTTTGCAATAGTGAAAGTATAAACAATCTGATAACAAGGGTAAAAATAAAAATATGAAAATGATTATTGGTGCTATAAAAATGGATTAACTGTGGTATATAGTCAAACAATAGAAAGCCTCAGAAAAGCAATTAAGAGGAATTAATTTTGGACTTCATCAAATCTGACATCACGATTTAAGAAGCATCCTAATTTCAGAGATGTTAAATCATGAAAAAACAGAACAACATGTAATAAGCATGGCTATACCTATTCCTCAAAGACATGATATTGGGTGAAAAATAGGTTTCAAAATTATAGATACAATGCATTTCCCTATAAAGTTTAAAAATATACAAAATAGTCCCATGCATTTTTAAAAATATTCATATGTAAAACAAGGATGAAAACATGCATGTGAATAATACACATTAATATCAGGATATTTATCTCCTAGTGAAGAAAAGGGGAAGAATGAAAAAAGGTTATAAGTAAACTATATCTTTTAGTGTTTTTTCTTTTAAAAAAAATTAGGAATGCATCTTTTGCATAGTGTTTACTCTTAAAATACAGTAAATAAACATTGCTTGCTAAACATTCCTGAGAGATTTTACTGCTCACTCACAGCAAGAGCAGAGAATGTGTGTGTGCGTGCGTGTGTGTGTTGGGCGTGGGAGGAGATACTGAGAACTGAAACAAATACGGTGAAGTATTAACAATGTGAGCTTCGTCAAGATTTCAGGAGGTAGATAATTCCTATATTATATATAAATTGTTTTATAGAAAAATAAAAGACAGCTTTCCAACTCATTTTGAAGGCTAGCAAAACCCTTCACACCAATACTGGAGTAAGGAGAACACAACAAAGAGAATTACAATCTCAATACTTGACATGAACGTAAGGATACGGAGTCAAATGCTGGCATGCTCAATCTAGTAGGATGACCAAGTTGGGTTAATCCTGCCAAAGCAAGCAAGAATGATTCTATTTATGAAATCTATTAATGTAATTCATTACACTGATAATTATATATTTAAAAAAACATAAACTGACATGCAAACATGGAATTCAACACACATTCCAGATTTTATTTTTCAATAACCCTGATTAGACAGAAACAGAAACTTTCTTAAACTGCAAAAGACAGGATGCTTTCTATTTAACAATGCTCTGGGGATGCCAACCAACACAGTTAGACCAGAAAAACATGATGTAAGTATCAGAACAATCTGAAATACTGAACAAAACTGTTTGCAGACAGTGTCACCTAACGAATCCAAGAGAATTAACTGAAAGACTCTTACAACTAGTAAAAGTTCAGCAAAGTGGCTGAAAACATAACACAATAGGTATAACCAGTTAGAAAATAGAATAACGTTAGCAATAACAAAAAACTTGTAAAATATATGTGTTAAGATGCAAAGCCTATTTTTATAAAGAAAATAGTAATTATATTGATAGGAAGGACTTAAAAAAAATCTATCTCAGTGGGCAGACTCAATATTGTAAAGATGTTTATATTCTGTATAAGAGAAAATAACCAGAATAGCCAAGAACAACAAATAAGACACTGTTAAAATTACATTTTAGGGAAATGTCTCAGACTAAATATAAAACCTTATCATATGGGTATAGTAACTACATTATATGTTGGTTATAGGCAAAGACAAAAGAATCAATGACACATAAGTCCAAAATCATATCCAGGTAGACAAAGATATTTAGTTCATAATACCTGTGGCATTTCAAACCAGTGGAGATAAAAGAAATTATGCAATAAACTGTATTAAGAAAAGCAACCACACACTTAGGAGAAAATAAAGTTAGAGCACAATCACACACAATATACAAAAATAGTCCCCAGATGGAGTAAATGATTTAACGTTAAAAAAAAAAGTATACATATAAGAAAACAGAAAAGTATTTTAAAAAACCTTGTAGATAGTACAAAACTCTAAGGCCACAGTGAAAAATACTGACAGATTTGAGCTCATAAAGAGGAAAAACTCCCATATTATTACAGAAATTATGACAGAAGACATCAACTGGGGATTCCCTGGCAATCCAGTGGTTAGGATTCAAATGCTTTCACAACCATGGCCTGGACTGAATCCTGTCAGGGAACTAAGATCGCACAACCTGTGTGATACAGTTTAAAAAAAAAAAAAAAGCTTAAGAAGATAAGTGAGTCACCAGAAGGTAACTTCCACAGAGTTAACAAGCAAGTGAATAATGTGAGAATATGTACAGAGCTCATAGAATAAAAAGTAAACTCACTTTATTATATATGCTAGCCAAAACCTACAGTACTTTTTATAACAAAATGTAACTTGGTATAGCTAAAGTCCATAACCCATCCCTACCTCCTCCCTTTCTGCCCAGAGATGAGTGACAACAATGATAAAGGGAAACAGTTAAATAGAAAAACAGGCAAATACAAACAAGTAGTTCATGCACTGGAAAGAGCCTTTAATCAAAAAGAAAACATATGTGCCAATGGTCTTTCATTTCTAATTGGAGAAATGCAAATGAAAACAAAGTAATTTTCATCAGCTGACAGAAGTTAAAGCCAGCATTAACTGGTAGACTTTGGGGAAAGCAGTTTGGCAAAACTTAAAATTTCAAGAAACTTCACAATCCTCTACATGGGAATCTATTTCTTACAGGAAATCTGGCACTTCAGCACAAAGACAGACAGGAGAGATCATTTACTGCCTCATTTGTAACAGTGAAAAGTGTAAATAACTCAAATGCCCATCAACAGAACATTGATTAAATAAATAACTACACAATGAATTTTACGCAGCTGTTAAAAGTGTGCAATAAACCCATATGTGCTGATAGCTTTGTAAGTAGAGGAATAAATTGTAGAAGGGTATAACATGGTCCCACTTAGATAAAAACAAAAGCTATACAGGTATGAATGAGGAAGTGTAACTGAAATCCTCATCAGATGGAAGGGTAATTTTCATATTTTTGCTCTGAATGTGTGTTTCCACCTTTCCTTTCTATGGTAAAATATTTAGGAAGTACATGTGTTAAGGTTTCAAATCAAAAAAGATGTTCAGCTGGCTGTTAGTTACTGTGAACACTGTCTTTATCTGACTAATGAAACTACCAGAACTCATCTAACAATTACTAATTATGAACAGTCTGAGGCTTAATGACAAGGTAATTGCTTCTTCAGAGCAAACTACTAAGCTAATCTTAAGAGTTAACTAATTGGACTCCCTATTTATAGCCCGTTACACTGTATCACACATCCTTCTAAAGCTGTTGTATTAAAACTCCTAACATTAATAGTTTAATAGCTTCTTTCGCTCTAAAGTCATGGGTACCTTCCTGAACTGGCTTCTCTCAAGCTTCTTTTGCACAGGTTATCTCCCCACCACCCAACCACAACTCAGAAAGCTCTCTTAAAAAAAAAAAAAAAAAAAGCTCTCTTGAGCCAAGTTGATCTCACTTCCCAAATGACACTTCTAGTATGCAGCACCCTACAAACATTCACATACCATCTATAAGGGGTGAACAGTATCATCTCCTCTCCAGGATTTTTATTCATGATACCTATAGGCCCCCAGGGGGTGCAGAAGACTATGGAGTGAACCCAGTTAAACCCATTTATTCAACAATGGAAACTGTCACATAAATAAAACTTACATTTTTATCCATCACTTTCTAGGATCTCAGCCTGAAGCACAGTATATGCTTTCAGTAAAAAGCAAGCAGTATTGGTTTCAGTTATTAGTATTTGAATTCTAGTCCAAATGAGCAGCATAAGGACCACTTCAGACCATCAACTCTGGCTCTACCCTGTGACCTTTGGGCAAATCTAGGTTGCTTTGTAAAATGTTGAAAATATACATTTCTCACAATGGGAGATGTGGTAATAGGGTATCCAATAAAATGTGGACCAGTATTATCACCTTAACTGGGAAATTCCAACATAATTTGAGAACTATATCATGACTTTTTTAAGACTCATATTAACATTTATTCCACCAATTGGCTTGATGATTAATATCTGAGATAGCAGAAAAAGAGCACACCTCTGGAGTAAAATAGATGTGATCAACCCTTCTGGCATCACTTCCAAGATGAGGAATCTTGAGTAAACCACTCTCTGACCCTCAAGTTTCCTCATCTGTTAAGGGGCATACCATCCACTACCACACTGAGCTACAGTGAGGGAGGGCTACGTGAAATAGTACATGGAAAGCCTTTAGTAAGGCTATCTGGCACAATAGGTTATCTGACTTCATCTTAAATAGAATAATTTGTCATGTTATTTATCTACATTTTAACAAGGTAAATTTAGATTTATTCAACGAGTGTTCTTGACTACTAAATACAAGGCACTGTGCTGTGTGCTGGAGATGAAACCAGTGAACAGAAACCCCATCTCTGCCTTCATGTAACTTACAATGTTGGAGCCAGTAAGACGATCCAAATACCAACTGGGCTAAGAGGCTCTATAAAGAAGGAAACTAAGAGGGCATGCAATAGTAGGGTTTGTCCTTATCACAGAAACCTACAACGGCTTCCTCGGGGAAAATTCTTGTTGTGTGAGTATGAGACAACTAGATGCAGCAGAAAAAGGAAGAGGGCTTCAGGCACAAAGAATAGACTATACTTTGTCTTTTGAATGTCCATATTCCTTTATATGCACCCTAATAGCTTGTACCTCTGCCAACTAGGTATAAGGGAACAGTGTGGCTGACACAGACTAAGAAGAAAGGTCTGGCTAGACAGGAGTGACCAAAGATGCAAAGCTGTGTAGGGCGCATTATCCTAAAGGCAATGGTGGAATGTTAAGGGGTTGTAGGGTTTACACTGCAAGATTTGCTGCTGCTGCTGCTGAGAGGATCACTCTATTTCACAACCGTCTGGCTACACTGTGAACATCAATTTGAGGTCAGGCAAGAGCAAATATGACAGACAAGTTTGGAGACAAAGACATGAGAACTTAAAAGTAGAAAAATTCCAGGAACAATCAGAAAGGAAAATCAACAGGACTTAATGACAGATGAGAATATTAGCATAAGGATGAGGAGGAGGAAGAGGGCAATTTCTAGGTTTCAGATTTGTGTTACTAGCCGAATGCTAGCTCTACTTCCAGATGTATGAAGATGACTAGATCCCGGAAGGAAAGGTTATGCATTGTTTTAGACATGTTCAGTCCAACATCTTTTTAATTAAAAAATAAATAAAAGCAGATCCAGATCTTGCCATTCTCCTACTCATCAAAGACAATGGATTCCCATCAAACTCTGAACAAAACTCCCAAGAGCACACAGGTATGGTCTCGCTCTTTGCTGGCTTCTGACTTTCCCTCCAGCCCTTTTATCTATTGGTCACTTTCACTTCAGAAATATAGCCTTCTTGAAATCCCTATGTGCTCATTCTCCCCTAAGGACTTTTTGTACATAACTTTTTCCTCTGCCTGTAGTCCTCTTTCTTCCCCTCATATGGTTTGGTTTGATTCCCTTGCTTCATCAAAGTCCACAATCAGATATCACTTTCTCAGAGAACCTTCTCTGATGATCCTTTGTAAAACTGCCCTCCTGTTGAGAGTCTGGGCTGGAGGGAAAAGCTGAATGAAATTGTAGTCTTGCTGTGCTAAAGGGAAAGGCCTTCACATAACACAAGTCCCAAAACTTTTGAAACAAGTTTGAGTCTAACATAAGCTGCAACCCAAGCCCAATTCCATGGATTGAGGTAATCAATTGCCTAACAGAAAACAAAACAAATTCTGTCCTGGGGGGTGGGGTGGGTGGGGGAAATCACATCAACTTCAATCCTTCAGTTCTTTTATGCACATTCTCCTGCAATAGAGAAAAAAATTAAAAGCCCTGTAAAGTGAGAAAAAGGAATGTGACCACAAAAAATGTGACTGATAACGAAGGAAAAAAGAATTAGGCAATAGTATCAGGTCCACAGATGATGAAGAGTTAGTTATATAATTCCAATCTCTGCCAGTTGCATATTTTTATAAATGAGAGAAAAGCATAAAAGGAGACATTCAACGGAGAAATGAAATCTACTAAAATATAATTGGACACTCTAAAACTAAAAAGCATAATGTTTGAAAACAACTAATCGGGTGGGTTACATAGAAGACTGGATGGGGCAGAAGACAGGCTTGATAAATCTGAAGATGGGTTAATAGAAAACATTCAAAACAGTGAATGAAGCACAGAGAAAAACAAGTAGAAAGAACAGGGAAAGTGAAAGTGAAGTGAAAGTCGTTCAGTGATATCCGACTCTTTGCGACCCATGGGATAAGTCCATGGGATTCTCCAGGCCAGAATACTGGAGTGGGTAGCCTTTCCCTTCTCCAGGAGATCTTTCCAATCAAGGGACCGAACCCAGGTCTCCGGCATTGCAGGTGGATTCTTTACAAGCTGAGCTATCAGGGAAGCCATATTTATAACCGGAGTGTCAGAAAGAGAGGAGTGATAATACAGCAGAAGTAATTGTGAGGGTAATCTTTCAAAACTGATGGAACACATCAATCCACAGCTTCAAAAGCTCAGGAAACCCCAAGCACGACAAATAACATGAAAACCACTCAACACAGTCAAACTGCTAAAAACAAAGATAAAGAGAAAATTCTAAAAGCAGCCAGAACAGAAAGACACGTTACCTACAAAAAGCAAAAGGGTTTTAAGCTGACTTTCCAACAAAAAATACAGAAATGAGAGGACAAGAGAATGCTAACTTTTAAGGTGCCAAATAAAACTGCCCACCTGGGAATTCCATATCCAAGGAAAATACCCTTCAATAATGAAGGTGTGATTAAGACCTTTCAAACAAACAAAAAAAAGCTGAATGAATTAACTGCCCCAGACCTGCACCACAGCAATACTAAAAGTTCTTCAGGCAGAAGGAAAATGAAGTAGATGGAAGCACAGAACTATTCAAATTAAAAAAAAAAAAAAACCCAAAGAGAAAATTATGGGTAAACAAGTAAGAACACTGATTGTTGGAAGCATTGATATTCTGACATTTAAAACCAAAAAATGTATCAAAAAATAGAACAAAAAGTAGAGGCACAGCAAATGAAGTTGAACTGTTTTCAACTTCTTGCATTGTTCATAAAGTTATAAAAACATTAATACAGGGTAGACTATAATAAGTAAAATACAGACATTGTAATCTGCAGGTTAACCACTGAAATAATAACACAATCAAGTATAACTAAAAAGCTAGTAAAAAAAGATTATATAGCAAGAAGTACTTTACTGAGCCAAAAGAAGGTAGGAAAAGAACATAAAGGAATGAAGAAAAAAATGGCAAAAAAAGAAAATACCAAAAAAAGCTAGCATATCAATGATTAAACCAAAAATAAGTAGCCTTAACACTATAATTAAAAAACAAAGATTCTAAGATTGGATAAAAGAACAAGACCAAAGGATAAAATGTTTACATAATACAAGCTTTTAAACATAAGGACACAAACAGGTTGAAAATAACAGGACAGAAGTTCTGTCATGTAAAGAATAGTTACAACAAAACTGGTAATGGCTGTATCGATTATCAAAGCCAGCATGATGTATTCATACAGACAAGTGCCATGTTATAAAGCAAAGTGTCAACTTCATCATAAAAATGTAACGATCCTAAATTTTACTGAATAACATAGCTTCCAAGTGTATAAAACAGCTTCTCCTCCAATCATTTCTACTCTCTATCCAATTTGTCCTTTTCTAATCTCCACACTTTCCACCATATGATATGGTATTACACACTGCTTCTTGTTCTCCTTATTTCCCCACCTCTCTGTGGAGGACGTGAGCTCCGCAAGGGCAGAAACTTTCTATCCTGATCACACTTGTCCTCTGTAACCAGCCTAGCACATAGTAGGAATTCAATAAATATTTGCTGAACACATTAACAAAACTGCCACTACATTTCTTAGTGCTTACTTTTGAAGCTGATACATTTCTTTTCTTCAGTTATGCAATCATTTAAATAATACTTAGTAAATCTCTATCGGCCAAGATTTTGCATGAGAAGTTCAAACAAAAAGTTTAAAAAGTGTTACTAGGAAATACACTTTTCTCTTCATCAACCAAAGGTTCCAAAAGTAAAAATCATTAAAATATGACCTCCTCCACTTAGTAAACATTTAAATATAAATGTAGATAGATTCACATAAATAAAATAATACAATTATATATTAGCTTCCATGTTTATTCAACTTCACAGAAAATCCAAAAATGTGTCTGAAAATTGATTATCTACCTAAATACCAATTGTTCATTATGGTGACATAATACTATATGGTAGGGGACATATGCCTAAGTTAAACAAATTCTTAAATTCCTGACATTCTTTAAATGGGCAAAAGGAAATCTTAAAAATCAAACTTAACAAGTTGTAAGAAAATACAGAAAGTAATTTAACCTTTAATGCCTGGAATAAGTTTTACAGCCACATTTGTAATTTACATATACAGTGGAGATCACTGAAAAAGCTTCCTGTTGCACTGCAGCAAGAAATTTTATTATAATGTAGATTAAACAGATTTGCTACAGAGTGCAGCAAGATAACCTCACTGAAGAATCGTAAGATTTTCATAGTGGAACTTGTTACAATGAGCTAAATATTTTCTTAATTTTATACAGTACATATTTTCAAAATGAACATTATCACTGAAGAGTTTGCTAACCACTGTTAGCAATTAATGTTTTACACATACTTAATTTTGCTTTAGTTATAGTATGTGGCTCTCCGAATATTAGTACATGAAATGTTAAGCTTAAACATAATAATAAGATAATCCCCTAAGATTACTCAGGACATCAAAACTTTGATCATTATTGCACCTATTCTTCTACAGAAAAATGGAAAATTTACATTGTAATCCTCCCAAAAACTGAACAGACAAGTTATAAAATCACAGACTCATTGGCATTGAACAAAATCTACAATGAGCATTTTGTGTGAACTAATGTACAGAATTAAATGTGCAATGAAATTTGGTTAACTACGATCATGCAAATAAAAATCCTCCACAATCATTTTTTCATTATGTTTTATAAAATGGTCTTAAGGATATACTTCCATAAACATTTCTGGTGCAATTTAGTCAAAGACAAAAATACAAAGCTATCCCTTATTCTTTATTTTATAGATTTAAAAACATGCCTTTATATTGCTGAAATAGAAATAGCGTGTTTGGGAGAATTGAGCTAATGACACATTTAAAAACCAGCTGTATATTGGTCCAACATTAGCTGCCTTGATATATAGCAGCCTCCCATTATCACTGGTGTCAGTACTGTTGTAAATGAAGAATAGTTAAATATTGAGAGATTAAGACACAATTCAAAACTTTTTTTTTTAAATAAAAGGCCCTTTCATAAACATGAAGAAATTTTTAAAAGAAAAATAATCACATCAATTGTGAGTATACACTGGAAAATAGTAAACGTCATTTTCCAAAATAGTAGTTTCTTTATTATATCCCCCATCTATTATAACCAATCTTGGAAATATACCTTAAACATAATGGTATATTTAAATGAAAATGCTCCATTATTCACTGTGATAAATAAGTTAGAATATGATTTTCTTTTCTGATGGTAACCATGGAAAAAATGAAAGAACAGCACCTGAAATACTAAAATGAATTTAGGTAAGCATTAAGTCATACCCTATATGTTTTGGTTGAAAATACAGTTCATAAAACTGTATAAAGGATACTGCCTTTGTTTCTATATTTTGTAGATTACAACAAAGAAAAGAAGAAAGATATGCTCTAAACCCAAATAAATTTCCACTTCTCTCAATCTGGACAAGTGGAATTTCATTCAAAGTTCATAAGACTGTGGTACCTACAGTAGCTCATATAGTTGGATATATCACTCCCACCCTGCCCCTCCCCCCAAAAAACAATTTTTGGCTCCAAAATAAAGTACAATAATAAACTCTTGATGAAAAACTATGTTATGGGGCAATCTATCATATACTATGGCTAAATATGAATTTACAGAAAAGAGCACATCCCATTTTCAGCACTTTTTTTTCATAAACATGCAACTCACTATAAAATACAAAACACTTGCTTTCAAGAACAGCTTTATAAAGACACACTGCATCAATAAAATTTTCTTCTTTCCGATTAACTTTATACTGTTATGGAGAACTGAAACATTTCTAATGTGTATATATCAGATTTTATATTATAGTGTAATAATTTGCATTTTCTGAACATAATGTTCAAGAGGAAGTATCTATACACAATAACATTCTAGACTATGAGAAACTAATTCAAATTACAGAATTTTATTGATACAGTAGATTAATAAAAACTGAAAAGGGATGATAAAACGGGATAAAGAATTCAGTACATTATTTTAATAACACACTCTTTAAAATTAAAATATTTTAAATCTCTCTCTTTTTAAAATTTTCGTTGCCATGACAGGCCAGAAAATTCTGGGACCAATACTGAGGTGTAAAATAATCAAACAACTTCAGGACTGTTTCACCATTTGTATGGCGTCCTCCCATCAGAGGCAAGATTCAGGTGTGATGGCAGACCACTTAGCACCTCTGCAGATTAAGGATGCCTGGGAGTAAACACCAGCTAAGAGACGTATAGGAAAGAGAGCATTTCAACTCTCCAACAAACAGTGACATCAAGAAAATGACACCATTTGTTGAAAAAAAACTTTTTTCACAGTAAATTGCAGAGAATACAAATACAAACACTGACAGATTACTGCTTAAGATCTATCCTAACAAACTCTTTTCAAATCAATAGATCCAATAAACAGCTGGGCACTGTCAGTTTAAAGCCGCAGATAAAAGCTATACAAGCACTTTAGAAGTCAGAAACATTTAAAAAAAAAAAAAAAGAAAAAATATATTTACAAGTTTCTTCTTTAGTTTATGTCTACATAGCCATCGCACATTAGACTCTTTCACAAGACTCCATAGTCAATGCTGTCACCATGCGCATGGCTAAAGCGTGTGACCACAGACACATGAGGTCATCAGAGTAAGATCCAACTGTCCACTCTTCAGCAGTCCCATTTTGTGCATCGAAGGCTTTACTAAGCCTGAAGCTTGACAACCATTTTTTTCCAAGCTCTCACACAGAAAGTTATTAACGGCATCTGTTCATCGCCTTTCTCTTTTAGAACCTCGCCGCCGCACCTTGAAAGAAATATCAACAGGTGTAATTACCATTGTTTTATAACCAATTATTATTCTTAACATGTTTCTGATAGTTCTTTCTTAAAATCTTTCTCCTACATTAACTTTCAGCCTTAGCATCACATACATGAATGCTCATAAATAGCCTTTCCCAGGATTAGCAAAAGAGAAAATATTTTACTTTTCTGTTTAATAATTTTAAAGAGAAATGAACAGAAGTCAATGTCAACAGCAAAAAACAATGACAAATATCACCTTGTTATTTATGTGTCTGTAATAAAGGAAAACATCTGATATTTATGAACTTAGGCTGATAGCTACCTTTCTCAGAAATTACCTGTTGAGTTTGGATCATAACAACTATCAAAAACATATAAAAAATGTGGCAAGTACTAATGAAAGCATAAAATTTCAGATAAAATAAGTTTAGTATTATCAAGAGGAACACAAACAGAAGAGGATTTTAATGTAACTAACTTATAGTTTAGTTTTCCTTTAATGAAGCCATCAGTTACTATGTACTCATCAGCCTTATTTTTATACCTTCCTCCCATAAAAACCCTTTACAATCCAAACTAGTTTGAGACCATAATTCAACACTTTTTTTCCCTCTGCTCTTCAACTAATTCAGATAAATGAATCCTGATGCAGACAGAGGTGCTGATTATATTAAATAAGACAGAGAGGCAGGGGTCAACTCTGGGGCTTGATCACAGGACACACGTTTCTCAAACAAAAAACTGAAACTAGCTGAGCTCATCCACAGATTCAGCACGAATATTAGCAATACACAGCTCTTACTTAGATGCATCAATTATATTTCCTCCAAAGAGAAAAATCGGAGATGTGACATGCAGTCATTCATTATTTTAATAGTATCTTAGGAGGCATCACATTCCTACTTTTGTGAAATAAAGGTCTATTGCCAATTTTTATGAATTCCAAACACTAATTTTATTTGAAGACATGACTTTATTCTACATGACTGACTAACTTCTAGTTGCTACTGAAAAACTCAAACAAAAAACTTATACAAAATATTACCAAGAGTATATATAACAGATACTGGGAAAGCTTGAGTGCATGCGGTGTCATCCTGAGACTATCACTTGCTCTTCTCTGTATTCAGCTGTACACTGGACATTTACACTTTCACTAGGCTATGTCTATTATTCTCACTTGGTTTCAGGTTTTCATAAATATTTTCTCCACANTCCTACATTAACTTTCAGCCTTAGCATCACATACATGAATGCTCATAAATAGCCTTTCCCAGGATTAGCAAAAGAGAAAATATTTTACTTTTCTGTTTAATAATTTTAAAGAGAAATGAACAGAAGTCAATGTCAACAGCAAAAAACAATGACAAATATCACCTTGTTATTTATGTGTCTGTAATAAAGGAAAACATCTGATATTTATGAACTTAGGCTGATAGCTACCTTTCTCAGAAATTACCTGTTGAGTTTGGATCATAACAACTATCAAAAACATATAAAAAATGTGGCAAGTACTAATGAAAGCATAAAATTTCAGATAAAATAAGTTTAGTATTATCAAGAGGAACACAAACAGAAGAGGATTTTAATGTAACTAACTTATAGTTTAGTTTTCCTTTAATGAAGCCATCAGTTACTATGTACTCATCAGCCTTATTTTTATACCTTCCTCCCATAAAAACCCTTTACAATCCAAACTAGTTTGAGACCATAATTCAACACTTTTTTTCCCTCTGCTCTTCAACTAATTCAGATAAATGAATCCTGATGCAGACAGAGGTGCTGATTATATTAAATAAGACAGAGAGGCAGGGGTCAACTCTGGGGCTTGATCACAGGACACACGTTTCTCAAACAAAAAACTGAAACTAGCTGAGCTCATCCACAGATTCAGCACGAATATTAGCAATACACAGCTCTTACTTAGATGCATCAATTATATTTCCTCCAAAGAGAAAAATCGGAGATGTGACATGCAGTCATTCATTATTTTAATAGTATCTTAGGAGGCATCACATTCCTACTTTTGTGAAATAAAGGTCTATTGCCAATTTTTATGAATTCCAAACACTAATTTTATTTGAAGACATGACTTTATTCTACATGACTGACTAACTTCTAGTTGCTACTGAAAAACTCAAACAAAAAACTTATACAAAATATTACCAAGAGTATATATAACAGATACTGGGAAAGCTTGAGTGCATGCGGTGTCATCCTGAGACTATCACTTGCTCTTCTCTGTATTCAGCTGTACACTGGACATTTACACTTTCACTAGGCTATGTCTATTATTCTCACTTGGTTTCAGGTTTTCATAAATATTTTCTCCACAATGTAAGCTGATAGATGAACTAACACATTACAAACAAATGAAAAAATATATAAATAAATATTCAGAATTATTAAGTAATAGCAAGTGCTAAAAGAATCTGACCACTTATCAACTCTCATTCTATTGAATACATTCCATACTATCACACATGACACTTTAAAAAACACATACATTTACTGTAGAGACTTCCTCTTCTTCTGTTTCTTCCTGTGGATTTTCATCATTTACAGGAGAGCTACCCTGAAACACATCTATTTCTTCACTTGAGTCATTTTCTTTAGTAGCTGCTTGTTTAGAGCGTCCTACACGGCTAGAGTAAAACACAGGTAAAATAAAATGAACATTGTGATCTTTAGGTGGTAGTTTACTTCATAAGAGGACTTCCCCGGTATACCACTCAGCTGGTTAAGAATCTGCCTGCAAGGCAGGAGAATCAATGGTTTGATTCCTGGGTTGGGAAGATCCCCAGGAGAAGGAACAGGCTACTCACTCCAGAATTCTTGAGCTTCCTTGGTGGCTCAGACAGTAAACCATCTGCCTGAATGGAGGAGACCTGGGTTCAATCCCTCGGTTGGGAAGATTCCCTGAAGAAGGAAATGGCTACCCCTGCAGTATTCTGGCCTGGAGAATTCCCATGGACTCCATGGGGCCACGAAGAGTAGGAAAAGAATGAGCAACTTTCACTTTCTACTTTACTTCATAAGAGGAAATGCTTTAAAGAACTTCATAGACTTTCCTTTATTATCATTTTTACCCTCAATTACCCTGTAAGCCGAGAAATATTTTTCTTACATTCTAAACCCTAAACCAGTACTTAACCCTAGATTGTTACATATAAAAAGATCTAACAAGTAACAAAAGTCAGGGTGACTGAAACCAACGCCATAAAGGATTTTAAAATATAACCCAGTCTACTCTTCCTTTTATCTTTCCCAAGTCTGTAAAAGGCATCTATGTCTACTGAGTCGCTCAAACCAGAAAACTTAAGAGTCTTCCTTAATAGTATGCAATTCTTTGACCCAAATATTCTACTTATAAAGAAATCTCAAATCCATTCACTTCTCTCCATCTTCACTGTTACATCATACATATTTCTAAACCATTCTCATCTTTTGCCTCTAAGTAATCTTTTAAAAATGTAAAACAGCTGATGTCATGCCCCTGAGAGCCCTCTACTGTACTGAGAGTAACTGCATTAACTTCCTTGATAAGTACATAAGGATCTTTAGACTGGCCTTGCCTACTTGTCAGTTCTCATCTCTTTCTATACTCAAATTCCCTGAAACTGCAATACAGCAAAAACTTTGCCTTCCTTCAGCTCTCTGAACTTGTCAAGATTTTTCCCACTTCAGCACCTTCCAAAGCAGGGTCCCCTCCACCTGAAATATTCCTCTCCCTACTCTCTAGAAGTCTAACTCCTACTGTTCTCAAAGAATCGACTTGAGGAATCAATTTGTTCTCAAGGAATCAACTTTCCAAAGAGAAAACTTCCCCAGTTCCCCAGCCCTCTCATTATACTCTCTTACAGCACCCTAACTGTGTCCTCCAAGGTATATTTCACAACTTATTATTTCACATTCATGTGTGATTATTTAATAACTACATTCCCTTTTAGATGCTAAGTACTATAAGGATGTCTGTTTTCTGTCACTATATTCCTTAGCACCTAGTACTCGGATACATAGAAGATACTCAAAAATATATAACAGATACCACCATTTAATTAAATATACATATCTGTTGGTATTTAATTTAGAATTTCCTCATCATTTCTATAAGCAATTGAATATACATACTGTTTAATCTGTACTCAAATCAATTTACTCAAATTTACTTACTTGATTCAGTTTTTCAGAATTAACAGAAGAAAATACAGGGAAAAATAATACAATCTTGCTCAATTCCACTAAGATCAGAACAAGAAAAGAAGCAAATAGTAACCAATGTGATCACACTACCTCTAAAGAGGGGCTTTCCAGTAAAAAGAAGTTAGGTTGTTAAGACAGGACATAGACTCTCTCTCTGTGTTGATTTTTTTAACAGAAAATCCTTGCTTCCACGTTTAAAATATTCCCGTGAGGAGGACTTGTGTAACTTTATAAGATAACATGATAATCATATAAGCCCTTAATTTTATGATGCCCCAATATAAACAAATTAAAGTTACAAGTATGAAAGATATTTACCCTGTTATTTTGTTATAAAATTAATCATCGAAATTTAAGCTACCTTAGGAATTTTTTTTTTAAACAGTGATTTTTCCATGGTTGAATACAAACACATTTATAAAGCTGCAGCAAAAATGTACTTACCTTTACTTTTTACGTGAAGGAAAAATTAAATGGAAAAAGGTGGGAAGTACTGACTAGACACTCAGTAACTTTTCCTATGGAATACATAGGAATAGGAAAAACCATGAACTGAGTGTTTAACCAAGGTGTGCTGGTAACTCTGAAAAGTCAAGCCACTGAAGTATGGGATTACTTTCAGAAAAACTGTAAAATTTCTAACAGACAACATGCTATTCTGTTTTTGCTTTAAACGAGAAAAAAAGTGCCAAATTTACAAATTACAACATTGATGCACCTGCCACTTTAATAATTTTGGACATAGATTTGTTACTGTAACTCTCCTATAAACATGTACTTGTGTGAACATCCAAAACTATCTATATGTAGATACAGATGTGTTAATTTGATTAGAAAACAATATCCAGACATCAAAAGGTTGAGAAAACTATGTGATAATTTCCACCAATGTACTTAGGAAAAATGATGCCTATTACTTTCCTACAATGATCAAAGAATGAAAGCAAAAGTGTATAAGCTATTTTTTTTAAGCTGCTGAGGAAAGATGGAATACCTGTGGTGTGGAGTAACAAAAAAATGTTATCTATGAATAATTATTTAAAGATATACTATCGTCTCTTTAGGTACCATAAAGTGTGCACTGGAAATAATAAACTATTTGGTATTTGTTTATAACCATTTGTCTAAAGCCTATAAAAATGTACATATGTCACCAAAGGCTGATTGGGATATCAATCACCTAGGTAAGTTTACAAAAATTTTATCTTACCTAATATAATGGGCTAAATATATGGGTGGCTCAGACAGTAAAGAATCTGCCTGCAGTGCAAGAGATCTGGTTCGATTCTTAGGTCAGGAAGATCTCCCGGAGAAGGGAATGGCAACTCTCTCCAGGATTCTTGCCTGGAGAATGGACAAGGGAGCCTGGTGGGCTACAGTCCAGGGAGTCACAGAGTTGGACACGACTGAGCAACTAACACTTTCACTATGTATTGTTATACTTAGAAATTTATGAACTCTTGCAAAATAATTTGAAACTGGTTTGAAACTTAATATTATTTACAGCTTACACATTTTTGGGGGGTTGTGATGGTGATGGTGTTTTTGATGGTCTTCCTCGTCCTTTCTGTGGTATGGACTATGTGGATTCAACTGCACTAGTTTCAGGAGACTCTGCTCTGCTTTGGGGGAGACTGAAGCAGACAGCATCAAGTTATGATTTACAGTACAATAACTGAATGCATGCAGTTCAGAGCTGCACACACTTACCTCTGCTGTGCTCTCCTTGAAGTCCGGTGCTGTTTACTTTTTGACTTCTGCTCTGTGTTTCCACTTTGTCTTTCTTCTTCCTCCTCCTCTTCCGCTGTTGAAGGTCCAGATTTTTTTTTACTTCCTTTTTTGGATGTTTTCATCGTTGGCTCCTCTTTGGGTGTACCCCCACCAAGAGGTTTTGGTGGTCGGCCTCGTTTACCTTTTTTTGGTGGACTGTTCTGTTCATCCTCATTTTCTAGTATATCTTCTTTGAGCCTCTTTTCCTCAGGCCACTGCTGTTCGTCTGACTCTGAAGCTGTATGGCCTCTCTTTCGTCCACGCTGACTGCCTTTAGGTTTCTGTTCCTGTACCAACTTGGAAAGGTCATCCATGCCTAATTTCTCTTCTGAATCTGTTACAGGTGTCTTTTTTCGGCTTCTAGGTTTGTCCAATTCAGACTAGGAATAAAAGCCACGATTTTACATATAAAACTTAGTATACATTATTTGTGTGTGTGTGTGTGTGTGTGTATATATATATATGTTCAAGAATAAACAAATGAACAAAATCTGTTATCTACTTCAGTTAAAAGAATGTACCTAATAAGGTCTAGAGGTTTTAAGCATGTTGGAACTATAACTACCTACTTGCTTTTATTAACAATTTTCTAATATAAAACATAATTTGGGGGTAAGAGGGTAAATTTTTATTCTTACTCAAGCTAAAGAGCCTCAGATGAAACCTCTCAGTAGATGAACAGATGATAAATTTTTGATGAAGAGCTAGTCCATTAAAAAGAACATTCTAAATTCAACACTTAAAAGAAGTCTTGGTTCAGTACTCATTATGAAGAATTGCAGTTGTTTCTTATTAGTATCTGCTGTCTCTACCAAGTTTTAATTGGCAACTTTCAAATATTTCACAAATGTCTATACTGTTTCAGTAATAAAATCAATATATTTTCTTGAAAAAAAAAATCCATCTGGTCTACTAAATAAAAGAAAAAAAGCCAAATTCAATGCTTAAATAATAGACAACCACACTGAGTATAGTGCATCTGCATTTGACAGTCAATTTAAGTAATCCTAATTTTATCAATCAGTGTATATAATAAGACATAAATATCAACTATGTAATGCATAATGCATACACATCATAAAAGGACTATTTTATTTCATAAATGGAGGTTGCAAGATACAAAAGTTAAACATATTCATCATTTATTAAAAATTCTGAAAACATTTCTGAATCAAACATATCGCTTCTTCCCAGATACAACAATACAAAAATCAGTGACTTTCAAATTTAACATAAAATCCCAGTCTACATTCACAGAATTTAAGCCTTGACTCGTAGATGGAGATTCTTTAAAGAAATTCCTCAAAGAAACAAGGAAGAGTATGTATGAACTGGTAATTTTCTCCATAGGTATACCATGTGTGTAAAACATACAAAAACATGTTTGTAGTACTAAGTTAATTTCCAAATGGTTTGTTCCAATTTACATTCTTAAAACATCAGTGACTACAAAAATTATCAGATTACTTATAATTCTTCACATGTTTAGTCATGTGTTTCCTATCTGTGAACTGCCTAATTATGCCCCTTGTCTGTTTACTGGAGTTTTAGTTTTAATCTACAATATTCTACACTTTCGTGTATATTTTAAATTTTATTTCCTGTTTGTTGTGAACTGAATTGTGTCCCCACAAAATTCACAAGCTGATGTATTCTGATATTCTTTGGATATGGGATCTTTGGGAGGTAATTCTAAAGTCATGAGGGTGGGGCCCTCATGATGGGATTAGTGTCCTTAGGAAAAGAGACACCAAAGAGATCTCACTGTCTCTCTCTCCACCAGCTTGCTGTTGTTCAGTTGCTCAGTCATGTCTGACTCTTTGTGACTCTGTGAACAGCAGCATGCTGGGATTTCCTGTCCTTCACCATTTCCAGAAGTTTGCTCAAACACATATCCTCTTACCACTGGTAAGAACAAAGTAAGAAGGGAGGATGTGTGAGGGTGTGTGTATGTGTCTTCAGTCATGCCCAACTCATTGTGACCACATGGACGGTAATCTGCCACACTGGTCTGTCCACATCATTTTCCAGGCAGGAATATTGGAGTAGGTTGCCATTTCCTACTTTCAGAGGGTCCTCCCAACCCAGGGATCGAACCCAGGGTAGCCATCTGCAAACCAGGAACAGAGATCCCATCAGCAACTGGACTGGCCCACACTTTGACCTTGGACATTCCAACCTCCAGAAATATGAGAAAATTTGTGTTGTTCAAACCTTCCAATCTATGGTGTATTGTTATGGTAGCCTGAACAGACTAAAACATTATCATATCTTGTTTTAGAATAGGATGTGAGTTGAGGTTCTAAACTGTTTTACCTACTTCCACTGCCAAAGATACATCTAATTACTTCAGTGATATATTATGCTTCCTTTACTTTGTATTATTTTTCAAAAACAGTAACGCTTCTAGGTATTAGTAAAGTACTATGCAACAAAAGCACATTATTTTACTAATTATAACTAAGTATGTTTGTGTTTCGTTGGGCTGATTTTATCATTACTCCTTCTTTGCATCCATTTATTCTACTCTTGAGCTTCCTTGGTGACTCAGTGGTAAAATACACCTGCTAATGCAGGAAGACACAGGTATGATATCTAGTCTGGGAAGATTCCCTGAGAAGGAAATGAAAACCCACTCCAGTATTCTTGGGAATACTGGAAATCCTGGGAAATCCCATGGACAGAGGAGACTGGTGGGGGGGGGGGGGCTATAGGCTATCGTGTCACAAAGAGTTGGACACAACTTGGCAGCTAAACAACATTCTTCACCGTGGACTTAAAAATCACACTGGAATTTTACAATGATATTTTCACTCAGAACTGTCATCTTTTTCATTCATTTATCCCATGAAGGAATATGGCATGTCCTCTCTCTTCTATGTTTCTCAGTTTTAATGTTTTCTCCACATAGGTTCTTCCTACTTCTTTTTAAGGTTATGTTTAGATCCCTCTAATTTCACTGTAACAGTTATTACTATAAAGTAAATCTCTTTTCCCCCAAGTGTCTATCTGATATAAAGTAAAATGACCAGAGTAAAGTTAGTTATATATATACATACAAACATATATCTACCATGCTAAACTTAATTTCTCTATTGCTTCCCCTCCTTTTTTTTTAAGAGTATAAAAATTAATGTCTCCTCTTTTTCATTGTCATACTTTTGGTTCCTATTTCATGTCTTTCAGAACTGCCCAAATATTCTAGAACAATAACAGTGGTGATAACTGGTTGTTTTGTTCCTGGTTTTTAATAAAAATGCTTCAAGTATTTTGCCTTTAAGAATAATAATTCTGACCAAATCACTGACTACTGATTTAAACAGATAAACCTTTTAGCATATAATGAAGTATGTTTCTAGCATTAATTTACGAAGAGTTCACTCATTTGCCAAGAATGAAATTTTACTTGTATCTGCTTGACACGATCTGAGATTATCTTGTTAGCATCTTTTATTTAGGATGCTGACTTGCTATATAAAAAGATCTTTTAGCATTTAAAGTATCCTTGTATTCTGGGAAGAAAAAAAACATATAAATGTTTGGTTTTAATTTGTTACTATTTTTCTAGAGTTTTGAACATAAAAATTAACTGTCATTACTTAGAGAAGAAAAATATTAAAATAAAGTTTCCAATTATAAATATTACAATTCATTTTGACATCCAAAGATCTGAAAAAAATGGCTGAAATCTTAATGTTTTGGAAAAGGCTGGTGGTAAAAAGGAAATTCAATGTCTGTTTTCTTGACAGTATCATAAAATAATCTAGCTTCCTAAAGCACTAAATTCTCTAATTTTTCATTTGTACTGTACTGTTTTCAGAACAGAGTGGGTATAAAGTTGACATTAGAAGTAAGAAATGGGGAAAATGTTAATTATAAAACTAAATTATTATTGTTCAGTTGCTAAGTCGTGTCCAATTCTTTGTGATCCCTGTCTTCACTATCTCCTGGAGTTTGCTTAAATTCATGTCCCTTGAGTTGATTATGCCATCCAACCATCTCATCCTCTGTTGTCCCCTTTTCCTCCTGCTCTCATTCTTTCCCAGCATCAGGGTCTTTTCAAATGGGTCAGTTCTTTGCATCAGGTGGCTAAAGTATTGGAGTTTCTGTTTCAACATCAGTTCAGTCGCTCAGTTGCGTCCGACTCCTTGCGACCCCATGAATTGCAGCACGACAGGCCTCCCTGTCCATCACCAACTCCCGGAGTTCACTCAGACTCACGCCCATCCCTCCCAGCATCACAGTCTTTTCCAATGAGTCAACTCTTCACATGAGGTGGCCAAAGTACCTGAGCTTCAGCTTCAGCATCATTCCTTCCAAAGAAATCCCAGGGCCAATCTCCTTTAGAATGGACTGGTTGGATCTCCTTGCAGTCCAAGAGACTCTCAAGAGTCTTCTCCAACACCACAGTTCAAAAGCATCAATTCTTCGGCACTCAGCCTTCTTCACAGTCCAACTCTCACATCCATAAATGACTATTGGAAAAACCATAGCCTTGACTAGATGGACCTTAGTCAGCAAAGTAATATCTCTGCTTCCTTTAGGATAGACTGGCTGATCTCTTTGCAGCCAAGGGATGCTCAAGAGTCCCAACTATTGTGTTTCTCCAACACCACAGTTCAAAAGCATCAATTCTTTGGTGCTCAGCCTTCTTCATGGTCCAACTCTCACATCCATACATGACTACTGGAAAAATCATAGTTTTGACTATATGGACCTTTGTTGGTAAAGTGATGTCTCTGCTTTTTAATACATTGTCCAGGTTTGTCATAGCTTTTCTTCCAAGGAGCAAGTGTTTGGAGCCCAAGAAAATAAAATAAGTCACTGTTCCCACCTTTTTCCCATTTATTTGCCATGAAGACTGGATGCCATGATCTTAGTTTTTTGAATGTTGAGTTTTAAGCCAGATTTTTCACTCTCCTCTTTCACCTTCATCAAGAGGCTCTGTAGTTCCCTTCACTTTCTGCTGTTAGGGCGGTATATCACCTCCAAATGAGGTTATTTCTCCTGGCCATCTTGATTCCAGCTTGTGATGCATCAAGCCTGGCATTTTGCATGATGTACTCCGCATAAAACTTAAAAAAGCAGGGTGACAATATACAGCCTTGTCATACTCCTTTCCCAACTTTGAACTAGTCCACTGTTCCATGTCTAACTGTAGCTTCTTGTCCTGCATACAGGGTTTTCAGAACAGGTAAGGTGAGCTGATATTCCAAATTCTTTTAAGAATTTTCCAGTTTGTTGTGATCCACACAATCAAAGGATTTAACATAGTGAAGCAGAAGTAGATTTTTTTAGGAATTCCCTTGCTTTTTCTATGATCCAACAGATGCTGGCAATTTGATCTCTGGTTCCTCTGCCTTTTCTAAATCCAGCTTGTATATCTGGAAGTTCCAGGTTCACGTTCTGCTGAAGTCTAATAGGATTTTGAGCATTCTCTTGCTAGCATGTGAAATGAGCACAACTGTATGGTAGTTTGAACATTCTTTGGCATTGGATTGAAAACTGACCATTTGCAGTCCTGTTGCCATATTTAATATAAATGTACATGAACAATAATCCCTTTGCAGTGAAATTTCAATGTGAAGCTGGTAGTATACAAAAAAGACGATACTTTTCCACTCTCTATTGGTCTTTAAATTGAACTTCTGTCTCCTAATGTCAGCTCTCTAAAGACATTTCAGTTGGAACAAGCTTATTAATAAGGTTCTTCTGAAAATGGATGCAAAGTTACACAAAAGAAGGCAAAAGCCTTATTAACTACATGTATCAATCTCAAAAGCTTATAAATTCAGAACTATTCTATGAAAACACAGAGTTTATTACTCATTGCTCTGAAATGTGGACTAGATATGGAATTTATAGGATAACAAAATATTAACCATGTTTTCTAATTTCTAAGAGCAGTATATGTGGGTGTGGGTAACCTACCTGAGGTCTCCAACAAATGGGAGAAATTACAGGCTTTCCACTTAAGGCATTTTCAAGCACAAGGTAACTAATTCTTATAAATTATAAAGAAGAAATTTCTGCACTAAGGCAGAGGTCAGATTAGAAGACATAAATAGCTTTTCCCACTCAAGGATTCTTCTATAAATCCAGATAACAAGGTTCCTTTCTGGCTAAGCAATCAATTCTTAATTCTGCTTGGGTGAAATATTTAAACAGCCAATAATAATCAGAATTAATAATATAGTTAGGATTGAGTAAGAATTTTAGAGTTTTAAGTAGAAAGAGAAACAACTTGCTAAAATAAATTACTGGAGAAACCTGAAAAAAACTGAAAATCATTTAAACTTTGTGGGATATATAAGTTTGGGCCATTGGAAGACAAGAAGTATAAAAACTATTTCAGAAAAAGCAGTGTGTTTATTAATAATTTTCCCTCTATTAAGTAGATGAAAACACATTAACTTTTATTATGATGATAACCATTAATAAAAAATATTAATCTTGATAACAATCAAATAGCAGCAACTACCATTCATTTGGGCTAATTCATTTATTCTGATAAACCTTACCAACTGAGTATTCACACTTCACAAATAAAGAAAGTAATTCAGGGAACCTAACAGGTTATTCAAGAAATGTTTAGAGCTAACCTAGAAAATCAAAATGTACTCCATTATTAATGTCATTGGGTTGTGCTGGAAGACGTAACCACATTCTATATCCATACTAAAAATGCCAAATTGTCTTCAAATGATAATTATAAATTATGTCTATAACACATATCAGTATCATTGCTATTAAGATTTAAAAACTAAACAAGGACTTTATGAAAACTGTAGCATTTCCAACATTTACTTGAATCATATTTAGTAATTAAAGGCTCAGGAAATCAGCTAAGATGGAAGAACCTTTAAGAATTCTCATTCTAGTCTCTTCTCTAAGACTAAGTCTAAACTCATTGTGTTTAAAGAAAAAGAAAACAAACACAAAAGCCAAGCAGTTCTGAGTACAGAACAGGCATGTTTGAGTCCAAAGCTTTAAAGAATAAAGACTGCTTACTAGAATAAGACACACAAGAAATTCAATATACTTAAATTACATAGTAGAAGATAATTATAAACTCAAATTTGTGATTAAAACCACTGAAGTAAAATCATATGTCAAACTTGAAAGTAACACTCACTGGTTCCCGTGTAAAAATTATTATTTATATAGAAAGAATTACTATTATTGTACTTATAAAATCAAACGAAATATCTCACCCTTACAAGATCAGAGTCGTCTCTCTTGTCACTTTTTTTTCCCGGCAAAGGTGAAGACATTGTGTAATCTTCATTTTCACTGTGATCCATTTCAGAACTATCAAGCCTTTTAATACAGATATTTGTTATCATTATTACAATCAAACCTTAAAAGTTCTTCCTGTTCCCAGAGTAGCTTTATAGCTTTATGAACAAAAAGTTTCATTCTTTCCAAAAAAGTATCCATTTTATTTTCATGGTGGTTTAGTCCTTTAGTCCTGTCTGACTCTCTTGCCATCCCATGGACTGTAGCCTGCCAGGCTCTTCTGTCCATGAAATTCTCTAGGCAAGAATACTGGGGAGAGTTGCCATTTCCTTCTCCAGGGGCTCTTCCTGACTCAGGAATCGAACCTGGGTCTCCTGCATTGCAGGCAGATTCTTTACCAACTGAGCTGCAAGGGAAGTACTTTAATATATTGAACACCACTTGGCTACTTTCCAACCTTCTCCTCTTTCATGCCTGCCTGAGATTACTATTAGCTAATTCTAGCTCCTCTATTCTCCCATCAGTAACCTAGGTTATCTTCTAAAAGCACAAATTAGATCAGTAGACTCTACATCTTCCAGTTTTACTTAAAAGTCAAACCAAATTCTTTACATTACCCAAAAAGGCCAGACATAATCTGGCTACCTCTCAACTTCATCCCTGACCATTATTCTCTAATCCCTACTCTCCAACCAAAGTGACCTCTCACATACACCTAGCCCATTCCCTTAGAAAGGGTCCTGGTGAACAAAAAACAACACAACTCAGAAACTAAACAACAAAACAAAAATGCTAAAACTAGTTAAACTGTAAATTATTTTCCTTTATTCTTTAGAAAATAAAAAATTGAAAGTACACAGCACAATCTGAAAGCACATTTTTAAACTTTTTTAAAATAAAAAAGTTATATACTTGGACAGTAAAAGAAATTCAAAACCACATCAGAGCAACTCCGTCCTTCACTAGATTACTGAATACACTATGAAGATGCTGGATATTCTTCCTAAAACTTTTGATGCATGTACAAGTACATGTAAATACAAATTCTTCTTAAAACCCAAAAATATTTTTACACTGTTCTATTCTTGTCTTTTCCACTCAATCACATATTGTGGAAACTCTTCATATGAGCTCATACGTCATCATTTTTTAAAGGACTATGTACTCCACTGTATAGATGAGCCACAATTTAAAGGTTTACATTCACTGGACACTAAGTTTGGAAACCAGCTTATGTCTAACAACGGATTGCCCCAACAAGCTAAAATATGAAAGGATATGGAATACCCATCTAAGTGAGCAAGCAAATACATTTAGCTTGTAAATGGCTATCAGTGTTAAAATAAGAATGTACATATATGCACTGACTTTCATTCACTAACATTAAAGGTAGAAGATGTTATTTTAGATCTCATAGCTTTGATGGAGTCCTTAACGTAAAGTATGGCATTTCCTGTATACTTACCTCCCTTTTATTCTTCCAGGAGAGCTTGGATTTGAGCTGCTGCTTGCATTGCTTACAGTTTCCATTCGTGATGATTTTGTCTGAGATTGTTTGCCTGCTGATGAAAGCGGCTTATTAACAGCTCCTAGAACATTGGTTGTTTTGGGCTGAAATGAAAAACGCATATCTCTTTCTATTTGATAAAAGCCAAAAAAAATTTAGATGTAAAGAATCACAAATAACACCTGCCAAAGTATTTCCATATATAAATCATGAAAAGCCTGCCTATCCTTAAGCAAAGTAAGAATTATAAACTGAGTATCACTTGAATAAATAAAAAACTGTATTAAAAGAATAACAGTTAAGTTTCTAAGTTATCTACAGTAAGAAGGCTTACACAGAAAGTGAGAACACAAAAACTGTATAGTCAACAATGAAAATTGACAATTAGACTCTTGCTAGGGAAGGACATGTCTTTTTACTTTAATACTACAGAATAAGAAATTTAAGAAAGATATCCAGGATTTTACCATAAGCTAAAAAATATTTTCTATATCTCAACCTACATCTATATAGTAAAAATAACTTTTTCTTACTAAATGGAAGATACTGAATATTTGTATTTCCTTTTGATACACCAATTTAAAAGAAATACAAAATAATATAATTATACCAACAGTCACACTAAAATAAACTACCACATAAAAATTAAAACAATTTGCAAAACATACTTTCCCAGGGGTAAAAAATGATTTCATTTCTGGAGGCAGATAATTTTTGGTGTTACTGAAGTTCTGGAAGCAAGGGAAAAAAGACACAGTCAGTGACTTCTGAAACATTGTATCTACAAAGCAATTCAAAAGTCAACGAAGCTTAAATCAGAGCAGCTTTTGGACTTCCCTGAAGGCTCAGACCGTAAAGCCTCTGTCTACAACGCGGGAGACCTGGGTTCCATCCCTAGGTCAGGAAGATCTGCTGAAGAAGGAAATGGCAATTCACTCCAGTACTATTGCCTGGAAAATCCCATGGACAGAGAAGCCTGGTAGGCTACAGTCCATGGGGTCACAAAGAGTTGGACATGGCTGAGTGACTTCACTTTCCTTTACTTTCACTTTCCTTTTGTTTTAAATTGCATTATAAAATACACACTTATTGAAACTAAAAATCAGTTGAAACACAAAATTTCAGTCACTGATTTTAATTGCTGTAAGAGCTAAAACTAACCTTGTACTAACTCTAGTATTAACACAACATTTTTGAGCTCTAATATGCTAGAGCTGTAAGAGCACCTGAAAACATGCTTATATAATAATACTCTCCAGGGAAGAGACCACATATATATACTTCTTTTATCTTAATCACAAAAAAGTGAATGCCTAAATGCAGACAGTCCCTTTTTAGGTGAACCTACTAGACCTGTTCCAATCTCTATACACTGGACTTAAGAGATTAACTGGCATTCTACTTTAAAACAAACAAAAAAGGGTAATGACTGTTTTCCTCTCACTTAGACTATAAACCTCCAAGAGATTCTTAAAAATACCTTTTTTAGATTAATACTATACTTGAGTTTTCTGAGAGTGGTTTAGGAAGATCCCTGTAATGCTTGCCAGGTATTAAGCCTGCTCCAGTCAGTTCTCTGATTCTTTCACACCAGTTAAAATTTCAAGGGCTTATAATTTCAGACTGTATCAGCATTCTCCTTCCTGTTTTGAATCAATGGTCATTAACTTGTTAATTTACCAGCTTTGATCACATTTTTGCCTGTGCTCTTAAGACTAGCATAAAACTCAGAAAACAATAAGAATTCTAGATCATTTAAACTCATTTCTGAAACTATTTGTGTCCTCCAGTTTGGCCCATATTCTGATCTTGAACATGGTTAAGATTCACGGCGACCTTCCCCCATGACATAAGTAGTGGGTCAACTCTTGACACTGACTCTTCCTGATCTTCCCACAACCTAGTGGTGACAATACATTTTATTTCAACTTACACAAATAAATCCTAAAATAACTACCTTGTCAGGCTGGGTGAAAAAACGAGCTGGCAGTACTGGGTCTTTAGGAGATTCCAAACTATATGTGGTGCTTTTTGACATGATGATATTCATGGCAACATCACATACAGTATACAGTTTCTGCAATGGGCATTAAACAAAAAGAAAAAATCAGGTACTTAAGTTGGCAACTAGAATCTGTGAATTAGGAGTAATTCCAGAACATGCATTTAGTACGTAGTTTTCAGGACAAAAGTGTAAGTTAATATACTTATTCTATTATTGTAATTAGTTTACTAGTAACAGCATTACTACTATTCTCTACTGATTCTATATTAACACGAATACTACTATTTGCTACTAGTAGAAAAGACTGATGCTGTCTATAGAAGTCTTATACCCTATGTTCAAATGCTTAAAGTCAATACAGACTCATAACTATTTACAAAGAATTACATACTTCATTCATTTTTGCATCATCTGGTCCTTGAGCATCTTTTGTTTGTTTAATATTTTCTACCATCTTTCTGATAAATGCATGACTATTATTTTCATTTTTAGCCATTAGTATTTCCAGAACAAACCAAAGACACCTAAAAAATACCAAGAAAAAAATTCACTATTAAATACAGATGTAATTCTAAATATAATGAATTCCAAGAGCAGAAAAAATTAAAAAGAAACAGCTAAAAATCAAAAGAGAAAAAAAAGCACGTCACATACATATTACAATGTATTAGCAAGGTAGGTATGAGTTCATAACATCCTTTCTCAAAGTCTCACTAATTTTCCTAGGTAGACAGAAAAGTTAAAAAGAAACAGAAATGGTAGAAATAAAGCTGCTGCTGCTGCTGCTGCTAAATCGCTTCAGTTGTGTCCGACTCTGTGCGGCCCCATAGACGGAAGCCCACCAAGCTCCACTGTCCCTGGGATTCTCCAGGCAAGAAAACTGGAATGGGTTGCCATTTCCTTCTCCAAGGCATAAAAGTGAAAAGTGAAAGGGAAGTCGCTTAGTCGTGTCCGACTCTTAGCGACCCCATGGACTGCAGCCCACCAGGCTCCTCCATCCACGGGATTTTCCAGGCAAGAGTAATGGAGTGGGGTGCCATTGCCTTCTCCCAGAAATAAAGCAGTGATCTTAATCCCAAGCTGTGGCAGGGATGGAGGGCTGCCTGAAGCAGTAACTGAGTCATAAACTGAAGACTCTCACATGCTAAGATTGACTGTGGTTCTGATTGCAGTCTTCAGGAAATGCGAACAACCNAATGGAGTGGGGTGCCATTGCCTTCTCCCAGAAATAAAGCAGTGATCTTAATCCCAAGCTGTGGCAGGGATGGAGGGCTGCCTGAAGCAGTAACTGAGTCATAAACTGAAGACTCTCACATGCTAAGATTGACTGTGGTTCTGATTGCAGTCTTCAGGAAATGCGAACAACCATGAGTGTCTTCATCAATAAACTGAGGGAAAAGTCAGGGCTGACAACTTTACATACTAAAGGAAAAAAACAAGTTTCAGTACCTCAGTTTCAGGGTAATTATATTAAATTCTATGCAAGAAAAAAATGAAAGTCCTTTGTTTCTATTATGCATACAGAATGGGACAGAGTGATTGTACAGAGGAGAAAATGGGAGAAGAGGGAAATGTGAAACAAGGCACCCTTCTAGAAGGGAAAAAAGTAACCTCTGAGACCACAGGCATAGGTTACAGTTTCTTTTCTCTAATAGAAAGGAGATCACTCAGGCCTGTACTAGAACATTTATAAATACAGCCCCAAATATTTATTTAGTTAAATTTCAAGGAACATTTTATCATTAAAAAAAAAACCCAATGTGTTCCGAGAAAGAGGAATGGCGAAAAGTTTTGCTTAGTATAATCGTACTAACACAGAATTCATTTTGGGAAAACTAATTGCTTATTTTTTAAAACTAGAAACTATAGCAAAAAGAGGGCAAAAGCCTTTTCTCTTGTCATGAGAAAATTAACTGTAATTTAATTTTATTCTCTTGAAGCACCACAAATACTTAATTATAAAATATTTCTATGAATTAAGAAACCAAGAGTTATTTTCCTTTAATAAGAAGCTAATAGCATAAGAAATTAATTTATTCAAAACCACAGAGGTCACCCTTTACTATAACAGAAATAGGATCTCATCGTTATTTAAGGAAGTCTTAACAAAGACTTCTCTACATACCATTATATTCCCCCATCCCACACCCTGGCAGGTATATTCTTCTGGCATCTCAACAAGAATCTTTTAAAGAACTACAACTGTTATAAACCTAATTTAGTCAGAGAATCAACAGTGAAGTATGGGAACAGTTCCCTGATTATCAACTTGGCCCATTATTAAATTAGACTATCTTTCTTCCTTATGGAGAAAGACAGGAACTGCAAAGGAAATATGTTTACCATGTGAATAAGAGTTAGTTCACTCCACATAAAAATCTATACAGTGCTTCAGAAGAAAGTAGGAAAAGATAAGAATTACAAAGCAAACTCTTTAATGGATAACTTCAATAGAAAAGAAATGCCAGACTGGTAGAGAAACAGGACAGTAATACAGTAACTATACTAAGTTGTTTTGGGAATTATATAAGAAATGAAATATGAAGAGATGGTGGGGAAAAAAAAAAGAGAACAAATAAGGTAAAGAACCTTAAACTCCTAAGAAATGAAATAAGTTTAAAACACTAATTATAACTGAGATTCCATTATCAGCAGGAAAGGGGAAAAAACTTCAGAAAATATGAAAATGGGATGGAAAAAGTCTTACTCTTTAACGTCTTTAAGTTGTTCAATATCCTGTACTTTGACATAATCTGGGTCATGTGCCAAAAGGTGAATTGTATATGGAACAACATACTCAGGTAGAAGAGACAATAATTTTTCTGAAAAAGAAATAAAATGAAAACATCTAGGTTAGAAAACCATATCTTACTCATTTTCTTTCTCTCTCTGATACTCTATTTCTTGCATCCCAATAATATACCACAATATCACTGGAAAAAAAATACACTGAAAGGTCCAGTGCTGAGGTACATCATAAAGTTTATTCAGTTATCCATCATGGCCAATACTGATATGCCTACTTTTAAATGCATCCTGTGCTGAGCCTACAAAGAGAAATATTTCAATTTTCAACAGATATGAGAAAAAGTGACCTAAACTATACTCAAGACTAAGGAACATAAAATCTAGTTTTCTTCTTATTAGTAACTCTATGTTCAACACTCCCTTGTAAGTTGCTGTGCAAAAGGAAAACAACTAGTAAATCTTTCAGTCCCTATGGCACAAAAATAGGAAGTAAAGGTTGATACTATTTAATATAATTTGCAACATAAAAACTGACAGAAAAGAACATTGTTTCTAGGGCATTAATGCAAATTAGTACAGCCACTATGGAAAACAGTGTGGAGATTCCTTAAAAAATTGCAAACAGAACTGCCTTATGACCCAGCAATCCCACTGCTGGGCATACACACTGAGGAAACCAGAATTGAAAGAGACACCTGTACCCCAATGTTCATCGCAGCACTGTTTATAATAGCCAGGACATGGAAGCAACCTAGATGTCCATCAACAGATGAATGGATAAGAAAGCTGTGGTACATATACACAATGGAGTATTACTCAGCCATCAAAAAGAATACATTTGAATCAGTTCTAATGAGGTGGATGGAACTGGAGCCAATTATACAGAGTGAAGTGAGCCAGAAAGAAAAACACCAATACAGTATACTGACACATATATATGGAATTTAGAAAGATGGTGGTGTTAAACATGTACGTGAGACAGCAAGAGAGACACAGATGTGTAGAACAGCCTTTTGGACTCCGTGGGAGAGGGAGAGGGTGGGAGGATTTGGGAATATGGCATTGTAACATGTATGATATCATAAGGGAAACAGATTGCCGGTCTAGGTTCGATGCAGAAGGCTTGGGACTGATGGGTGGGGATGATCTGGAGGGATGGTGTGGGGAGGGAGGGGGAAGGGAGGGGGTCCGGATTGGGAACTCAGGTACACTTATGGCTGATTTATGTCAATGTATGGCAAAATGAGTACAGTATTGTAAAGCAAAACAAACTAAAAAATAAAAATTTAATAAAAAAAAAAGAAATTTGGTTGTAATTAAAATTTAAACATAAAAAATATTTTGGGGAATGAATGACAGGCAAATTAAGGGAAGGGGATTAAGTGGTACAAACTTCCATGAATAAAATAAATGTCACAGGATGTGATGTAGTAAATATAGTTAATAATATTGTTACAACTTATGGTGACAGGAGATAACTACACTTATGGGGATCTTTCTTTAATGTATAAAAATGTCAAATCACTATGTTACATATCTGAACTAATATAATAAGTCAATTATACTTCAATAACAATATGTTGAACAAAGAAAAAAACTTACTGTAAGAAGTAATATGAGTAAGAAAGGGTAAAACATCCTTGCATCCCTGAAATGAACCCTACTTAATCATAGGTATGGTTCTTTTAATGGATTATTGAATTCCATTTGCTAATAATTTGCAGAGGAATCTCATATTTAGGTTCCTTAGGAATATTGACCTGTAATTTTCTTTATTGTAATGTCTTTGTCTGACTTTGGCATCAGGGTAATGTTAGATTCATAAAATGAGTATGAAGATAGTTCTTCCTCTGCAATTTTTTGGATTAATTTGAGGACAGGTATCAACTCTTCTTTTACGGTTTGGTAGAATTGACCTGGAGAACCATTTGGACCAGGATTTTCATTCATTGAGATTTTTTGATCAGCTTTAACTTCATTATTATTAATAAGTCTCCAGATTTTCTATTTCTTCATGATTCAGTCACAGAAGATTGTATGTATGCGTCGAAACTTGTCCATTTCTTCTAGACTGTCTAATTTGTTGGCATATAATTTTTCGCAGTAGTCTCTTATCCTGTCTATTTTTGTGGTATCGATTATAATGTCTCCTCTTTTATATCTGATTTTATTGTTTTGGGTCCTCTTTTTTTCTAGATGAATCTGGCTAAAGGTTTTTCAATTTTGTTTCTCTTTTCAAAGAACAAGCTTTTAGTTTCCTTTATCTTTTCTATTAATTTTTCAGCCTCTGTTTCATTGGTTTCTGCTCTGATCTTTATTATTTCCTTCTTTCTACTAACTTTACACTTTATTTTTCTTTTTCTAGTTCCTTTAAATATAAAGTTAGATTGTCTATTTGAGACTGTTCTTACAGGTCTGTATTGCTATGAACTTCCCTCCTAGAACTGCTTTTGCAGTATCCATTAGATTCTGGAAATTTTTGCTTCTATTTTCATTTGTCTCCAGGTATTTTTATTTCCTTGTTTATTTCTTCAGTGACCCATTGGTGTCTAGTAAGCATATTGTTTAGTCCCCACGTGATTTTCCCCCCAGTTTTCTTATAACTGATTTCTAATTTCATACCATTGCAGTTGGAAAAGATGGTAGATATAATTTCAATATTCTTAAAATTATTGAAACTTGTTTTATAGCCTAACATGTGACCCACCAATTCTACTATGGATATGTATATGAAGAAAATGAACACACTAATTTGAAAAGATATATGTACTTCTGAGTTCATCACAGCATTATTTATTATAACCAAGATATGTAAGCAAATCAACTGTCCATTGATAGAAGAACAGATAAAGAAGGTGTGGTAAATATTCACATGGAATATTATTCAGCCATAAAAAAGAAAGGAAGTCGTGCCATTTGCAACAACATGAATGAACCTTGAGGGCTAAGTGAAGTAAGTCAGAAAAAGACAAATACTGTATGATTTTATTTACATGAGAAATCTAAAAATCAAAAGAGATTAACAAAACAAAAAAGAAACAGACTCACAGACGCAAAGATCAAACTTCTGGTTGCTTGCAGTGGGAGGGGGTGATGGGGGGGCAGGTGAAGTGTGAAGGGGATTAAGAGGTACAAACTCTCAATTATAAGGTAAATAAGTAACGAGGATGTAATGTACAACATAAGGAATACAGTCGATAATATTACAATAATTCTGCATGGTGACAAATGGTAATTAAACTTATTGTGGTGGTCAACTTGTATAAAAATATCCTAAATCAGTATGTTACACACTGAAACTAATATAATGTTGTATGTCAATTACATTTCAATGAAATAAAAAAGGATAAAAATCACTGAAAAACAAAAAGTTCAAAGATCAAAGAGTAAGTTTGGGAAGAACAAAGCTACTATCAAAGGATGAAGGTGATTCCTACTATGCTTCGATAAATATAATGTAGATTCAGTTTATTTGATTTTATTGCACGGTAGCCATATGAGGTGTTTAAGAACTAAGTTTCCAAATCATCTTGGGATATTTCTGGAGTATTTGTTCGATCTTCCATAAATAGAGGGAGCAAAAGGGTGAACTGCACATAATTGTGTCTCATGACTGAATCCCTAGAGATTCTTTCTTTTGAGGAAATACACAAAATCCTTGATTATCTGCAGTCAGATGGAACATCTACTTAAGTAGGATTTCTTAACTTCAGCACTACTGACACTAGGAGGTGGGGATAATTCTTTGTTGCGGGGCTGTCCCATGGACTGTTGGATGTTTAGTAGCATCCCTGGCTTCTGTTGGTAAGATGCCATGGGACTTTTCCTTAATCGTGACAACCAGAAATGTCTCCAGACATTACCAAACATCCTCTGGTGTTCCCGATTGAAAACCGCTGACCTCATAATGATTTTTGTAATCTACTCAATACATGAGCATTCGCTGAGTACCTGATAAGGTTTCTGTGGTCTACTGGGAATTAAAAGAGGAAAAAGACATGGCTCCTTCTCTTACAAAGCCGAGGCTGCGCTAAGGTAAATAAGTAACGAGGATGTAATGTATAACATAAGGAACACAGTCAATAATATTACAATAATTCTGCATGGTGACAAATGGTAATTAAACTTATTGTGGTGGTCAACTTGTAAAAAAGTATCCTAAATCACTATGTTACACACTGAAACTAATATAATGTTGTGTGTCAACACAGAAAACACTTATCACTAAGGTATACACGGAGTGTATTGGCAATAAATATTTCATCAATTTAAGAGACATCAAACATGGTGGAGAGAGGTGGGGGAAATTTCTGGAAAGCATGCCTGGGGTATGGGTTCTGATGACTGGATTGGATATAGAAAGACACAACTAAGAGGGAATTGCTTTTTATGTGTCATGAAAAACATATACACTTGTAAAGGGTTAAAGCAGAACCAAGTGAGATGAATGTGAGCAAAATCAATGAAATAAAGTGTGGAGAGAATTCTCTGAGAGCTGACAGAAGGAAGCTCCTTTCTAAATATGACAGGATGTCAGTGGAGGGAAAATGGAAATCCCGGTTATAAAGGAGGTGGGTTTCTTAAAAAGTGTGGCTAGATTTGGAAGAGGGGATGTGTTTTCCTCAAAAGTGGTCTCAAGTCCTGGCTGAGCAGTTTGAGGATGCAGCTTAAGACTGATCAAAGAGATGGAGGGGGAGGAACTACAATTGGAAGAACTACAATTTGGAAGCTGAGTCTGGTAAAAGGGAAGAATCAGACTTTGTCCTGGCTGATCAAGCAAATATCCAAACATTTCTGTGAACCCTGAATCCCTGTCCACTTGCCCTGGACAACTATTAGGAAACGTTTTTTTTGATTCAGATTTTATTAAGAAGTTCTAAGGTTGCTGAACGATTAAACATGTTCATATAAAAATGATAATTTGTATCTGTTTATATTCTGTCTTAAATAAACTGTTATCAGGTTAATGAAAGATTTAAATCGCAGGNGCAAATATCCAAACATTTCTGTGAACCCTGAATCCCTGTCCACTTGCCCTGGACAACTATTAGGAAACGTTTTTTTTGATTCAGATTTTATTAAGAAGTTCTATGGTTGCTGAACGATTAAACATGTTCATATAAAAATGATAATTTGTATCTGTTTATATTCTGTCTTAAATAAACTGTTATCAGGTTAATGAAAGATTTAAATCGCAGGAGATTTCAGGATCATGGAATAAACTGAACACTTTATCTTAGCTATAATTCACCTCAAGGAATATTTTTGGCTTTTTAAAATATTATTCATTTCAGTTGATGAATACAAACTTTACTTCAGTTCAGTTCAGTTCAGTCGCTCAGTCGTGTCCGACTCTTTGCGACCCCATGAACTGCAGCACACCAGGCTTCCCTGTCCATCACCAACTCCTGGAGTTCACTCAAATTCACGTCCATCGAGTCAGTGATGCCATCCAGCCATCTCATCCTCTGTCACCCCTTTCTCCTCCTATCCCCAATCCCTCCCAGTATCAGTCATTTCCAATGAGTCAACTCTTCGCATAAGGTGGCCAAAGTATTGGAGTTTCAGCTTCAGCATCAGTCCTTCCAAAGGACACCCAGGACTGATCTCGTTTAGAATGGACTGGTTGGATCTCCTTGCAGTCCAAGAGACTCCCAAGAGTCTTCTCCAACACCACAGTTGAAAAGCATCAATTCTTCAGTGCTCAGGCTTCTCCACAGTCCAACTTTTACATACATACATGATCACTGGAAAAACCATAGCTTGACTAGACAGACCTTTGTTGGCAAAGTAATGTCTCTGCTTTTGAATATGCTATCTAGGTTGGTCATAACTTTCCTCCCAAGGAGTAAGCATCTTTTAATTTCATGGCTGCAGTCACCATCTGCAGTGATTTTGGAGCTCAAAATAAATAAAAATTTTACTTCATTTCCTACTAAATCCAGGCATCCGATCCCATCACTTCATGGCAAATAGACAGGGAAACAATGGAAACAGGGATAGACATTATTTTCTTAGGCTCCAAAATCACTGTAGATAGTGAGTGCAGCCCTGAAATTAAAAAACGCTAGCTCCTTGAAAGAAAACCTATGACAAACTAGACAGCATTTTAAAAAGTAGAGATGTTAATTTGCCAACAGAGGTCCATATAGCCAAAACTATGATTTTTTCCAGTAGTCATTTATGGATGTGAGAGCTGGACCGTGAAGAAGGCTGAGTGCTGAAGAACTGATGCTTTTGAACTGTGATGTTGGAGAAGACTCTTGAGTCCATTGGAGTGCAAGGAGATCAAGCCAGTCAATCCTAAAGGCAATCAACCCTGAATATTAACTGGAAGGACTGACTGAATATTAACTGGAAGGACTGACTGAATATTAACTGGAAGGACTGATGCTGAAGCTGAAGCTCCAATACTTTGGCCACCTGATAAGAAGAGGTGACTCATTAGAGAAGACCCTGATTCTGGGAAAGACTGAAGGCAGGAGGAGAAGGGATGGCAGACGACGAGATGGCTGGATGGCATCACCGACTCCATGGACATGAGTTTGAGCAAGCTTGGGGAGTTGGTGATGGACAGGGAAGCCTGGTGTGCTTCAGTCCATGGGGTCACAAAGAGTCAGGCACAAGTGAGTGACTGAATAATAAACATTATTTATTTAAAAATCTGAAGTACATTCACATGTGTACACAGGCATACACACATATAATCAAAGGCCAGATGATGCCGGCGGGGAAAGGAAGAACACACACATAAGCACAATTCCATTATCAATACAAATTGATGCTGATTCTCATTAATTTAGTTAGAGCTTTCTGCCTTGATATTTAAAAATGCTTCCAAACCAGTTCCAGAGTCAGGTAGGCAACATCTGTCAGGTTCCCAAGGTCACATTTTGCAATAGAAATGGTCAATGCTTTCTGAAAATCAGGTGGCTTTGTGAATACACATACAGATCTAAACACCACGAATGAAGTAGCTCACTGACATTCCTAGCTGGAAACCCTAGTTGGCACACACGCCTAAGTGGGTGCACATACATGCACACAGACCCATGGTCTACATAACCACGATACTTAAAGTTTATCTCTATCCCTAAAGTGGAAGCCAAGAAACAGCTATGTTAGCTTTTCCCTAAAATATCTTAAGAATCATACAGGTAGAATGACTGTGTTGGTGTGGGAGTCTGCATCTTTTTGAATATGAATGAGTACAGAAAATTATTACATGTGGTTCTAAGCACAGTTCTCTTGACAAGAAAGGAACTGATAAAGATGACACTTAATCATCAATAATGGTGCGGATTATTATAGAAAAAATATTCTGTTCTTTTTCTGAACATTTGCAATAATCACATTCTCCTTTTTTGGTTAAAGTATGCCTTTTTTTTAGGGTGTTTATTTATTTATTTAATCTTTGGCTGCATTGCACGGCACGTGGGATCTTAGCTACCGACCAGGGATGGAACCCATGCCCCCTGCATTGCAAGGCAGAGTCTTAACCACAAGACTACCAGGAAAGTCCTCATGCCCTGGTTTTAATTTAGACATCATATGAAGGTACCTTGATGTTTTCAAGGCTGTTATCATACCCATTTATGGTCGTGTGTGATATTAGGAATTGACTAAAACAAAGTATCTATTGCCTACAAAGTTGATGTGCTTTCTTATCAACTTAATCCAATATCAAGAAGTGCTCTGGGCTGGGGAAAAGTATTGAACAAGTGGTTATAGTGTTATATTCATAAACTGATTAAAAAACACAAATATGTGTCTTTAGACACACTCATGCACACATACACATTCACATAGATTCTCACATTTTAGCAATTATAGGGAAACACATATATATGACTATATTATAGGATATAAAATAAATACTTGGGAACTATCCCCACAGGCCAGGAGCAAATAGCATCATTATCCTAGGGACTGTATTACATGCCACACAATCATCTACACGACATTTATTATTTCTGTTGTATTTGTTTGGTTACAAGTCTCTTACATGCCCTGTATTTCAAATTTCTGAGGAACGATGGTTATGACTCATCTCTTCATCCCAAGTGTCCATCACAGTGTCCAGCAAAGAGAAAATCCCCAGAAATGTGTTATAGACGAGTGAATTTGTGTGTTTTTTTGATTCTTACCTTAGAACAAATATCTTTTAAATTTCAATTATAACAAGATGCTTTCTAAAATATTAAATTTTTCAGATTTTCTCAATGTATACGGAAGCATTCTTTCCATGGTCATAGTTTGTACTCAGATTTTAACACTTCTGCTTTAATGAAAGTAAAGCTAATAATAGCCAGATTTACAGCGGCCAATAAGATGCTTCTTTTCTGAACCACTCAATAACTCATTCTAAAAAGAAAATACAACTGCACTTTGAGTGGCATTCTATTTAATTTTGCAATATGTAATGCTGCCTCATTTTACCAAAATTCCAAGGCAAACTGACCAAGCGTTTTATACAATTAACATTTGTCAAATACTTATGGCAAAATAATTTCTACAAATGTTAACACCTGATTTTAATAGTTTGCCATTCCTTTTTCTAACTTTCTCCACAATAATCCTTATTTTTTTTAGTATAACAGCAATATTAAAAAAGAATACATTTTTTACCTTATTCTAGGCTTCTTATTTTGATCATTTATTTCAGGGAATTTGAGCCTGTCAACATTGTAACAATATAACAAATTAGCTCTCGAATTGAAGTAATTAAGGCATAAAGTCTGACAGCTCTTTTTGTGTTAAAAATTAGAAATGATAATTGCTTTGAAAATACCCTCTTACTTTTTAAAGGGGCCATGGAATCCTGCAGGAGGAGAAATTTAGTTTTACAGACTTCCATTTCTCTTATTGGCTGTGCTTTNGTAACAATATAACAAATTAGCTCTCGAATTGAAGTAATTAAGGCATAAAGTCTGACAGCTCTTTTTGTGTTAAAAATTAGAAATGATAATTGCTTTGAAAATACCCTCTTACTTTTTAAAGGGGCCATGGAATCCTGCAGGAGGAGAAATTTAGTTTTACAGACTTCCATTTCTCTTATTGGCTGTGCTTTCTCTAAAAAATACTTTGACATTAAACCCTGTAGGCATATTTTAAAGAACAGCTGCACAATTAAAATCACTTCTCCTTTTAAAACTGTACTTTAAACACTCTTAGGAAAATACAAAGCCTTCAGAGGTATGTGAAGAAATACTGGTATTTCTATTAGTCTATGGAGGCAATTCTACCATCTATACCTTGGTGAAGTATGTCTGCCCTATACATACTTATCAAACACTGATAAAAGTGGTAAATAATTTCAATATGAAGATACAGGCAAGGTTAGCTTTTGTATTTAAACTTGACTAAAGACTGATGCAAAGAAATAGAGGAAAACAACAGAATGGGAAAGACTAGAGATCTCTTCAAGAAAATTAGAGATNTCCGTGGGAGAGGGAGAGGGTGGGAGGATTTGGGAATATGGCATTGTAACATGTATGATATCATAAGGGAAACAGATTGCCGGTCTAGGTTCGATGCAGAAGGCTTGGGACTGATGGGTGGGGATGATCTGGAGGGATGGTGTGGGGAGGGAGGGGGAAGGGAGGGGGAAAAAAGAAAAAAAAAAACAACAAACGTATGCTGTGCCCCTGAAACATTGTAAGCCAACTATACTTCAATAAAATATATATATTAAGAAAAAATAAAATAAAATAACAATGAAATATATTTTCAGTTTAAATTCAAATGTTTTAATTTTTTGACTGAGATCAGTACAGTCCATTCCACATAGAAATGGAAATCCTAACTAGTTTTAATAAAGGTTACCCAAAAGACCAAGTTCATACTCTGAGCAATTCTTTTTATATTTCCTATTCTTGCAATTTTAAATCAGATGTTCAGTCTAGAGTAAAATAATGCATGTGTCAACAAGGCACCAAATTTTCTTTATTCCTATCACTGAACTCAAAGAGAATAAACTTGTGTGTAATATTCATTTCAAGGTAGGTACAGAAGAAAAAAGTAACAAGGTTTAAAATTCAGTGAGATTTGAATTAAAGTCTATCAAACATGTAGTGAGTGCTTACTCTTTTCCAGATCTACTATTTTAGTAGGGCTTACTATTTTAAATATAAAGATATGTAGGACTAGACACACACACACACACACACAAAAGACTAGACAAAGACCTCACAGTGAGCACAGACAGGACCAAGACAGAAGCCCCACTTCACCATGGATAGTACCTTAAAATAAGAACAGCTAATAACTTCTGAGTACTTCTTTGGACCATGCATTATGCCAGGTGCTTTATATATATAACTTTTTAATCATAACTACCATAAGACACAAGTAAAACTGTATCAATCTTACAAAAGAAACTAAGGCTCAGACTGCATAAACAACCCACCCAAATACAACCAGTAAATGGCAGAGGTGGCAGAGGTAAGATTTAACTCCAGAACCCTCAAGGCGAAGTAGGAAGAGAAAGAAAGAGGGTCTCAAAACTGTATTTTAAAGGATTCAAAAGGGGCAAACTTCTCTCCTTGGTTTTATTTGTTTGGCCAGAAGGGGGAGGCAAAATTTCCAGACAGTTGACAACAAAGAAAAAAGCTGGCTAGACAAATTTCAAATAATCCAGAGGACAAGGAGCAAATAATTTACATTCAGGAGTAGCTAGAGAGAAAGTTTAAAACTCAGGCTGAGAGTTAACTACAACGAGTCACGCTAATGAGCTTCTACTTGATCCTCTGAGCAGAAAGGAGCCAACCAAGGTTTCAAGCAAGGAAATGATGTGAGCTGATCTGTTTTAGGAAGATAATCTTGACAGTGGTGTGGCTTGACTTGAGGCAGGGGAACATTTACAACGAGTTAGTTAGGAGTAGATATGATAATCCAAGTGAAATACAGCAGGAAGGGGAGTTGGGAAGAAACAGTGAAGACACCCAAAAGAAGAATTAAGACGATTTAGTGACCAATGAGAGGAAAAAAGAATGCATGAGGAGTGCCTCTGACTTCTGACTTCCATAACTGGATGGCTTTTAATGCTGTTGATCAAGTCATAGAAGTCAGGGACACAAAAACTAATAGTGTGGACAGAGTGACGGGAGCAAATTTTCAAAAGGCACACAGGACCCTGATATTAATGTCAGCTACAGGTGAGGACAACCAATAAAGTTTAGAGACCTGGACTTTTTTAAACTAAGAGTACTTAGACAATCTTCATAAATGTACCTCTTACTGTTTCATTTACCTCCAAAGTTCCTGCTTTTTCCTCTTGGTCTTTTAGTCAGTTGCATAAAGAACTATGGGATGATATTTAAATACCCATGCATTTCTATTTTAAAATGACCTTTTATAAGGAAAAGTTGCTACTGAAAAACAGTAATAACAACTTACTTAATGAGGGCTGATTAGAATATAATAAACAACAGTAACGTCATTTTGTGTTCCACAAAACTGAAACTGGCAAGATGGGAAAGTACACTCTTCATTTTCACACAAGCTTACCGCTAACAGCTGCATGCTGTTTCAGATACTCCCGTCTCACATTGATATTTTTTACCAGACACTGCCTGGCATGAGCTCTTCTTTCTTTTACAGGGTCTTTTGCACAAAGTGCACAAATTGCCATATACTCAAGTGGAAGCCGTAATCGAGAAAGGCCTTTGTGAAGTTTCTGAGCAAATACTTGTCTTACTTGATAGCATTCATCCTGAAAGACATAATTATTCCACGTTATTTACATGGTATCAAAGAGGAAGTAACAACTTTGGATAGGAAATCCACTATATCAGGTAATCAGAAGAATAAACATAGCATGTGTACCCACAACCAGTGCTCCAGTTCACAGGACTGAGATGTGACAAGTTAATATGAAAGCCAGAGTGATAACTTGGGACCTTAAAATCACTATCAGCTACCTGTGTGAGAACACATTGAATGTATTCTTAAAATAGATAAAAACTAGTAAATATTAGTCCACCTTAAATGAGAGATGTAAAAACAAGTCTGAACACTATGTCTTATTTACCTTTTTCATTTACTGAGCAAGGTAAAACTCTGTCCAATTTATATATTTAGTTCTATCATTTAAAAAAACTGTTCAGATTAAAACGCACAACTCCAAAGGCAGGAGTTACTAATCCATTTCAGCAACATCACGGTCCTCTTAGTTCTATAAATGAACTGCTCATCACTGTGCCTGCTTTTCTCACACTACTCGCTCTCCTAAACCACCCACCTCCACTCTAGTAGCTCACCCGTCCTCATCTTCAAGGACAGCTCCCGTACCATCTCTCTGGGTCATCCCAGTGCACCAGCCCCAAGCATCCTGTATCATGCATCGAACCTAGACTGGCGATTCATTTCTTATATGGTGGTATGTGGAGGGAGGAGGGAGTAGGGTTCAGGATTGGGAACACGTGTACACCTGTGGCGGAATCATGTTGATGTATGGCAAAACCAATACGGTATTGTGAAGTGAAATAATGTTAAAAACAGACAGCTCCCGCATCTTCTAGAAATCACTGTGTAGAGCTTTATCCTGAGCCCTCTGTGATCTCTAGTGCTCTGCTAGCACTCTGTGCGTGTCTCCAGCCTAGCATTCAGTACAAAGTACGAAAAGGACTGGTTTATCTGTCTTACGCAGTGCTGTTTCTGAAAGTCAAGCACTGTGATTTTACTCCTCTCTGTGCCTCAAAACCTAACACAGTGTCTGTTACAGATTATGAGAATTTTTTCTAAACTATAGGGGAAAGCTCAATATGACTTTTGAGCCATATATGAGATATACAAAGACTTTCATTATTACACTCCATCAATGAACATAATGTGTGGTGTGTTTCATATTATTGCAACTGTATGTTTTATCTTCTATCTAGAAGCTAATTTTGCTTTTCTTCAAAATCCAGGTTGCAACATCTTGCCCTTATCTTTAACCCTTATTTTGTGCATCTTCTTTTATTTAAACTTCAGTTTATTACAATACGAAACACTCACTTTAAAAAAAAGTAGTCAAGTGCAGCTAGTCTGGAGAATAGTATGGAGGTTCCTCAAAAAACTGAAAGAAGAGTTGCCATACAACCCAGTAATCCCACTTGTAGCCACATAATCAGCAAAACCATAGTTCAGAAAGAGACCTGCACCACCCCTTTCATAGCAGTGCCGGCTGCGATAGCCATGACCTGGAAGCAACGTAAAGGCCCATCCACAGATGAATGACAACACAACTCAACTGTAAAATGAATGAAATACTGTCATTCTGCAGCAACAGGAATGGACTGTGGATTATCATACTAAGTGAAGTAGATAGGTCAGAAAGACAGATACTATCACTTATATGTGGGATCTAAAATAAGACACAAATGAACCTATCTACAAAACAGAACAGACACACAAAACAGACTATGGTTGGTTGCCAAGGGGGAAGGTAGAGTGGGGGAGGGATGAAATGGTAGCTTCAGGTTAGCAGATGCAAAGCATTATACACAGAATGGATAACAAGGTTCTACTGGATAGCACAGGGAACTAGATTCAGTATTCTGTGATAAACCACAACAGAAAAGAATATAAAAGGAGTGTGTGTGTGTGTGTGTATACACACTACTGAACTGCTTTGCTATATAGCAGAAATTAACACTATAAATCAACTATACTTCAATTAAAAAAAGAGTAATTAATAGACAGAACTACTGTCTATTACCTATCCTTATATTCCACAAAACAAAATTAAACTTATATCACTCCTTCTTCATTATTATCCCTATAGGGAGAGAAATTTTCAGTATCCAATTATTCATTATGAAAATATCCAATTACAAACAAACAAGTAAAAGTCAAAATATCACAAATATATTCACAAATGAACAAGCTATTCTTAAGAATATATTATAGATACAAACTAGTCAATATTATACTGAAGAAGAGAATGGTTACCCACGCCAGTATTCTTGCCTGGAGAATGCCATGGACAGAGGAGTCTGGGGGGCTATTGTCTATGGGGTTGCAGACAGACATGACTGAGCAACTCTCACTTTCACTCAATACTATTATCTAATATAATAAGCTACAGTGGAACATAACCTGCAGAAGCAACTGGCATCACTATGCTCGTCATACCTAAAAACTAACACAATACTGTAAATCAAATATACCTCAATAACGCAAGTAAACAACAACAAAATACTGAAGAACACTCAAATATCCCTCCACACTACTTATATATATTTCCAAGGCCATGTTTTTGTCACTGTCAGTAATCACTGATGATCCAATATACAATGCAGATTAATTATAATGTCAACTGTGAATCACAGCAAAGGTAGAAGAGTTTCAAAAGGTCATTAAGATAATGTTAGGAAAAAACTGTCAAATCATATGCAAGGCAACTGACATATTTAACAACAAAAGATGAGAAAATTGACAAGAATGATGATACAATGGGTACAGCAAAAGAGAATCACCTAAAGATTTAAAAGATGTGCTCCTGGGAAATGAGGAAGTCTTCTAATGTTTGCTCTGGTTTTTGCAAAGATTTACCCTTTTCACTAGTTTATTAAAAAATAATATGAAGTAAAGAACAGATTTATCCTTTCGACTAGGTTATTAAACCAGTCAATCCTAAAGGAAATCAACCCTGAATATCCACTGGAAGGACTGATACTGAAGCTGAAACTCCAGTACTTTGGCCACTGATACAAAAAGCCAACTCATTGGAAAAGACCCTGATGCTGGGAAAGATTGAAGGCAGGAGAAGTGGATGACAGAGGACAAGATGGTTGGACGGCATCACTGACTCAATGAACATGAGTTTGGGTAAGTTCCAGGAGACGGTGAAGGACAGGGAAGCCTGGTGTGCTGCAGTCCATGGGGTCACAGAGTCAGAGACAACTGAGCAACTGAACAACAAAGGCTATTAAAAATATGAAGTAACGATTTACACTTTGACTAGGTTATAAAAACATATGAAGCAGAGGACAGAGTGATACAATTTTTATCAGGAAAAATATCTCAAAAAAGCAGATACTTGATACTTTCATGTTTATGGTTATAACCAGTAATTGGTTCAATATAAGGAAGATGGTTTCTAATACTACCAAATATTTTTCCGAGATAAAGTTCCAATCAAAGCTTTTATTCACTACTAAGAAATTCATTTTAGTTTGCATATTTATTAAATAAACTTTTGTGTTAATTTCTGCTGTATAGCAAGTATACTTTTTAAGTGTAAATTATTCTCAGAGTTATTTGTAGTATCTTGTAAATAGTTCAATTACTGTGTGTACTGCACTGTATTAACAGCACTTATATTTTCTGTTCTCCTAAGAGGTTATCTTCTTAAGGGCTAGAGCCATGACTCATCTTTGTATCTGAAGAACCTAGAACAATGCATAGCACATTGAAGTACACAGTAAATTTTCATGACGAGCATTCATATTCTAAAATACCTAGATTGGCCTGGAGAATTCCATGGACTGTATAGTCCATGGGGTTGCAAAGAGTCAGACATGACTGACTGATTTTCAAGGGCTTCGCTGGTGGCTCAGCTGGTAAAGAATCTGCCTGCCTGCAATGAGGGAGACCTGGGTTCGATCCCTAGGTTGGGAAGATCCCCTGGAGAAAAGGAAAGGCTTCCCACTCCAGTATTCTGGCCTGGACAATTCCTTGGGCTGTATAGTCCATGGGGTCGGTCGCAAAGTGTTGGACACAACTGAGCTACTTTTGCTTTCAAGATTTGTATTATTGAATTTTTATTCCTCCAGATTTACTTTCTATTCAAATGCATGACAAAGACCACTGAGATACAACATTGCCTTTAAAGAGCTCAATTCAAGTAAATACAAATAAACCACAGGCATGTAACTAAGCACAAGGCAAGTATGTATCAGGACTGTAGATAAAGTCTGTAGGGGGATCCCAAGGAGATGTGCTGTAAGAATAAGAGCTAGTTTTGTGGAGAAGATTGTGTTTGAGCCTTGATTTGCAGAAAGGGCTGGATTTGGGTATGTAGAAATAAAGAGGGTGAAAATTAAATGAGAGAGAGGCAAACTACAGGTACATAAAAGAAAAAAAAATGTTCAGCTTCACTGAAATAAACATAGGTAAAGGGTGGTGTGCTAAAAAGAATTTTTAAATGTATATGCGGGTCCAAATATTAGAAGGGCCTGAATGGCAAGGTAAAATATATGCAATTTTTCTTTCTTATGAGTACAAGCCCATAAATATTTCTGACCAGGGGAATAACATGACCAGAACTTGATAGGGAAATTTAACCCACCAGAGAGAAGTATCCCAACGGCACAGATAACAGCTAATAATGGGTACAGCAATCGGAATGGTTAAGGTTAAGAAGGTATGAATAAAAAAGATTTAATAGATATCAAAGGACAGAATTCTCTGTACTTTTGAGACAAGGTGCACACACAAGCAAACAGTCAAATATAAACCATGCTTTTAGGTCTAAGAAATGCCATTCACCTTTACTTAATGTTTCCTGAGGTTCTCCGTGTGTCAGGAAAGAATAGATTTGGGAGAGATTCAGTCTTACACTCTCAGAAAATAAAAGTTTGAAAGTTCTGTTTGGTGTTGGAAGTGGGTCCAGAAACTTGAGAAGGGCCAGAAAACGTAGTTGTGAAGTATGACAAAAATCAGGAGACAAAAGCCAAAAAAAAGTATTTCAAAAATAAAGGTGCAATGAGTTGTGTCAAATGATCCCAAAAGGACATGTATAATAAAGATTAAGATCATTGGACTGGGGGACTTAATTAGATCATTTTTGGAAAACAGTGAAAGCAAATGCTAAAATGTGAGCAGGTAAGAGTGAGAAGATAAGAAAGCAGAGACAAGCCTATGGTTGAAAGGAACAACACAATTAGGAAAAAGCTTTGTTTATAATAGGGTAATCCCATATTTGTAAGTTGTGAGAATGTGCTAATAATTAACGTTTTACAACGAATACATGTTTCACAGTCAACAGAATTCTAAAACAACCTTTAAACTTAGGTAATCTGAACTTTTACATTTGGTAAATTTGGTGACTGAGATAGTAACACATACAGTATGCTAGAAAAGAAAGTCTCTAGAATTTAACAAGCACGGATGTGCTCTGGACAGAGTGGACATTTAACTCATAATCTGCACCTACTTACTATACACAGCAAGTTCCAAACAAAGTCCATCTCTCTTAATATCCATACCTGCCCTAATTTTTTTAAAAAATTTCTGCTTAACAACCAATATCTGCACTAAATACCCTAAGAAATATCAGACCAAGAATCCAATAAATTAATAGACTGCAAGTACTACCAATTTGAAAAATTAATTACATACGTTGTTTCCTAAGAAATTTAATATGCTATTTTTAAACAATTCTCATTTTATGGCAAAATAAGGTAATTTCCAAAATTAAAGAGGGTAAATAGTAAACCAGAAAATCATAGGCTTTGCAAAAATCTCATTTCTCATATTGCCTAGTCAAGTATCTGAATAACAGCACCAAAACTACAATCATAATAAACAGATGTTTTAAATACTGGAGTACTACAAGTACTAAAAGTCAAAGAACACAAAGAATCATGTTCTGTACAAACCAAGCATTTTCCTTACATTGATAGCTAAAGCACACAGCTGATACTGTTCTAACGTTATAATCTCATGGTAACAGGGCTCCTGGGCCAGCTTCACAATTGCGCTCCCAGCAGCAAGTCGCAGGCGTGACATATCTGGTTTACTGAAAAATAAGCAAGAAAGAATATGAATTAGATTTCTAAACATCTGCACAAGAACATTCCTACTTTGTATATCTAATTATATAAAAATTCCTCTGGCCAAAAAAAAAAAAAAAGGCAGAAAACATTTCAGTGATACTGACCACTATATTATGCTTGGAAGATGGTGTCCAATAGCACAAAATTCTTCTCTTGAACACAAGTCTAAGCTAGTCATTGATTCTCTTGTTCTACCCAGAAAGCTTTCAGCCAAGCCTAGGACAAATCTATTTGTATGTTCAGTTGTTAGGTCTCAAGTCTTCCACTATGGATTTTTTGGGGGATATGTGTTTAGTTATATATTAGGCACAAAATATCATAACTTACTGATCATTCAACTAAAACTATGGTGTTAAGTACAAAAGAAATTAATATAAAAGCAGGTACAGTAGATTAAAAACTACTATTTTTAGCTAGTATTCAATTTTGAAATATTATCAAGAGCCTCTTTTTAAGGGAAGAAAATCTGTTGTAAAATGGGATGTATTTCAGCAATTAGGAAATTCTTGACTAGCAAATATATTTAAATAATCCTTCCTAATACAGAGGCATATCAGATGAATTTCTGATTCACTGAAATATTGTATGGAGGGAAGTTGTAACTCCTTAATTAGGACTCCCTATGTAGCTCCATAGTAAAACATTATTATTTACTATACATACAAAAATACACCATACTGAGACGGATGTAAAAGAGGTAAATCTTACTTAATCTTCCAGGATGCAAAAGAGACAAATCTTAACCTTCCAAGATCGAAAGATCTAGCTAGTTTAAGACTCTTTCTTTATCTAACAACTATGTAAAAATATTGACTGAGTGTACGCCAACATTAATAAGGTTCTGAAGTTACAGGCTGCAGAGATATTTTCAGTTCATCAATAGCAATATTTCAAGTAGTTATTATAAGATAAATCACTCAACCATTGCTAAGGAAAGTCTGATTTCCTTGTTGGAATTTATTTAGTAAAATTTAAAACGTAATTGAAATACTGTGTGTGTGTGTGTGTGTGTGTGCGCATGCACACACACTCAGTCGTGTCTGACTCCTTGTGACCCCACGGAATGCAGCTTGCCAAGCTTCTCTGTCCATTACAACAATGTTTTTGAAGACTAGTTTGAGAACGCAGACCCAATGAGAGCTCCTGCAGGTGGGACGGGTCTGGCCTTAGCAGCTGTGGGCTTTGTGGGCATGTACACTCAGGGACTGGGCCAGGCTAGGGTCTGCAGTGCCTCCATAGCTCCCACAGCAGGTCCAGGTGTGCACCTACTACAGTCTTGGGACCTGACTTCAGTGTATCTGCACTGGTGACCTTGTGAAAACAACTCCTGAGAGACAACAAGAGCAACTGCCAGCATATCCACGCTTGAGGTGAGGCAAAGGCAGTGCCAGCAACAGTGCACTTTTGTGAGCTCACACAAAAGGTGAAGAACACTCACAGGCACACAGCTCCAGGGGAGCAATACTCAGTGGCTCTTCTGCTGGGGGCTTCCAATCCTACCCCCCTTGCACTGCAGATCAGAAACAGATTGGAGGCTTCTACTCCCAGCAACTTGGGAGCAGACCCTGCCCCAAGAGGGCAATGACAACCACAGACCAAACAGTCAAAATCCTGTGCAGGCTCTGGTCACTGCAACATCTGTCACAGCTCCTATCAAGGGGATACTGGCCAGCATACATGGAGGGAACGGGCTGCAGGCCTTCATACTGAAAAACAGCCCTCACACCAAAACATATTAAACTCACAGGCTACACAGGGTAATCCCCACAGAAAAACAGCCCTCAAAGACCACAGCAGACAACTGCTCTAGACTCACAGGGCAAAAGAAATAAAAGTAAAATAAAGAAGCAGAAAAAGCACTCCTCATTAAAAGACAGAGATAATTCCCCTGAAAGAACAATGAAACAGACTTCTTCAGTCTAACAGACACTGAATTCAAAATGGAGAAAATGAATGAAAATACTACAGAAATTAAGAAAGGCCACTGATAGAGATGCAGATTACTGTGAAAAGGAATTGGAAACTATAAGCAGGGGCCAAGGAAAAAACACAGAATTCATTAGAAGAGACCAAAGCTAAACTAAAGGCTATGGACAGCAGAAGGAATAAGTGATCTGGAAGCCAGAAAAATGGAAATTACCCAAGTAGATCATCAGCAGACAACCATCCCCTAAAAAAAGGCAATATAAGAGACCTATGGGATAATATGAAGCTTCCAAATCTATGCTTGATAGGGATTCTGGAAGAAAAAAGAGAAAGGGGAATGAACATGTCCTTGAAGAAATTATGGCTGAAAACAGGCCTAAAGAAAGAAATAGATATCCAAATAGAAGAAGCATAAAGTACCCTTAACAAGATAAATCCAAACAGACTTACACCAAGACACATTATAATAATGTTAAAGAGAGGATTTTAAAGGCAACAAGAGAACAAGAGTTAACTATAAGGGAACCCCCCAAAGGCTATCAGCTCATTTCTCTACAGAAACACTGCAGGCCAGAAGGGAGGATATTCAAAGTCCAAAAGTGAAAAATCTGCAACCCAGGATACTACAGCAAGCAAGACTATCCTTTAGAATAGAAGGAGAAATAAAGAATTTCTCAGACAAACAATAACTTAAAGAATACAATACCTATCTTAAAGGAAATATTGAAAGGTCCTCTCTAAGTAGAAAAGATGCAAGAATCTATAAGAAAGAGAAAATCACAATTGGAAAGTAAATCACTGAAATAAGTACACAAATTCTTTAAAAGAATAAAATTACTGTGAAAGCAATGATTACCAAAATGAACAGCAAAAGTGCTACTATGAGGATGTAAAGGGCCAACAAAATTATAAAGTGTGGGAGAGGAGAGTAAGAAAATATAGATTTGTCTTTTCCTAGAATGTGTTTCAGTTTGTATAATTACCAATCTAAAGCAAGTAGGTATACAAATGGGTTTAATATATTTGAAAACCAGGGCAAGCACAAATCAAAAACATAACAGAAGAGATTTACAAAAATAAAAAAGAAGAGAATACAAGAATAATACAAAAGAAAACCATCAAACCACAAACCTAAAGTCAGCAGGTGGAAGGAAATAATAAAGATAGGAATAACAAACAGAGGAAATAAATAAAACAGATTTAAAAACAATACCAAAAAAAAAAAANTATTGCCTAGTCAAGTATCTGAATAACAGCACCAAAACTACAATCATAATAAACAGATGTTTTAAATACTGGAGTACTACAAGTACTAAAAGTCAAAGAACACAAAGAATCATGTTCTGTACAAACCAAGCATTTTCCTTACATTGATAGCTAAAGCACACAGCTGATACTGTTCTAACGTTATAATCTCATGGTAACAGGGCTCCTGGGCCAGCTTCACAATTGCGCTCCCAGCAGCAAGTCGCAGGCGTGACATATCTGGTTTACTGAAAAATAAGCAAGAAAGAATATGAATTAGATTTCTAAACATCTGCACAAGAACATTCCTACTTTGTATATCTAATTATATAAAAATTCCTCTGGCCAAAAAAAAAAAAAAAGGCAGAAAACATTTCAGTGATACTGACCACTATATTATGCTTGGAAGATGGTGTCCAATAGCACAAAATTCTTCTCTTGAACACAAGTCTAAGCTAGTCATTGATTCTCTTGTTCTACCCAGAAAGCTTTCAGCCAAGCCTAGGACAAATCTATTTGTATGTTCAGTTGTTAGGTCTCAAGTCTTCCACTATGGATTTTTTGGGGGATATGTGTTTAGTTATATATTAGGCACAAAATATCATAACTTACTGATCATTCAACTAAAACTATGGTGTTAAGTACAAAAGAAATTAATATAAAAGCAGGTACAGTAGATTAAAAACTACTATTTTTAGCTAGTATTCAATTTTGAAATATTATCAAGAGCCTCTTTTTAAGGGAAGAAAATCTGTTGTAAAATGGGATGTATTTCAGCAATTAGGAAATTCTTGACTAGCAAATATATTTAAATAATCCTTCCTAATACAGAGGCATATCAGATGAATTTCTGATTCACTGAAATATTGTATGGAGGGAAGTTGTAACTCCTTAATTAGGACTCCCTATGTAGCTCCATAGTAAAACATTATTATTTACTATACATACAAAAATACACCATACTGAGACGGATGTAAAAGAGGTAAATCTTACTTAATCTTCCAGGATGCAAAAGAGACAAATCTTAACCTTCCAAGATCGAAAGATCTAGCTAGTTTAAGACTCTTTCTTTATCTAACAACTATGTAAAAATATTGACTGAGTGTACGCCAACATTAATAAGGTTCTGAAGTTACAGGCTGCAGAGATATTTTCAGTTCATCAATAGCAATATTTCAAGTAGTTATTATAAGATAAATCACTCAACCATTGCTAAGGAAAGTCTGATTTCCTTGTTGGAATTTATTTAGTAAAATTTAAAACGTAATTGAAATACTGTGTGTGTGTGTGTGTGTGTGTGCGCATGCACACACACTCAGTCGTGTCTGACTCCTTGTGACCCCACGGAATGCAGCTTGCCAAGCTTCTCTGTCCATTACAACAATGTTTTTGAAGACTAGTTTGAGAACGCAGACCCAATGAGAGCTCCTGCAGGTGGGACGGGTCTGGCCTTAGCAGCTGTGGGCTTTGTGGGCATGTACACTCAGGGACTGGGCCAGGCTAGGGTCTGCAGTGCCTCCATAGCTCCCACAGCAGGTCCAGGTGTGCACCTACTACAGTCTTGGGACCTGACTTCAGTGTATCTGCACTGGTGACCTTGTGAAAACAACTCCTGAGAGACAACAAGAGCAACTGCCAGCATATCCACGCTTGAGGTGAGGCAAAGGCAGTGCCAGCAACAGTGCACTTTTGTGAGCTCACACAAAAGGTGAAGAACACTCACAGGCACACAGCTCCAGGGGAGCAATACTCAGTGGCTCTTCTGCTGGGGGCTTCCAATCCTACCCCCCTTGCACTGCAGATCAGAAACAGATTGGAGGCTTCTACTCCCAGCAACTTGGGAGCAGACCCTGCCCCAAGAGGGCAATGACAACCACAGACCAAACAGTCAAAATCCTGTGCAGGCTCTGGTCACTGCAACATCTGTCACAGCTCCTATCAAGGGGATACTGGCCAGCATACATGGAGGGAACGGGCTGCAGGCCTTCATACTGAAAAACAGCCCTCACACCAAAACATATTAAACTCACAGGCTACACAGGGTAATCCCCACAGAAAAACAGCCCTCAAAGACCACAGCAGACAACTGCTCTAGACTCACAGGGCAAAAGAAATAAAAGTAAAATAAAGAAGCAGAAAAAGCACTCCTCATTAAAAGACAGAGATAATTCCCCTGAAAGAACAATGAAACAGACTTCTTCAGTCTAACAGACACTGAATTCAAAATGGAGAAAATGAATGAAAATACTACAGAAATTAAGAAAGGCCACTGATAGAGATGCAGATTACTGTGAAAAGGAATTGGAAACTATAAGCAGGGGCCAAGGAAAAAACACAGAATTCATTAGAAGAGACCAAAGCTAAACTAAAGGCTATGGACAGCAGAAGGAATAAGTGATCTGGAAGCCAGAAAAATGGAAATTACCCAAGTAGATCATCAGCAGACAACCATCCCCTAAAAAAAGGCAATATAAGAGACCTATGGGATAATATGAAGCTTCCAAATCTATGCTTGATAGGGATTCTGGAAGAAAAAAGAGAAAGGGGAATGAACATGTCCTTGAAGAAATTATGGCTGAAAACAGGCCTAAAGAAAGAAATAGATATCCAAATAGAAGAAGCATAAAGTACCCTTAACAAGATAAATCCAAACAGACTTACACCAAGACACATTATAATAATGTTAAAGAGAGGATTTTAAAGGCAACAAGAGAACAAGAGTTAACTATAAGGGAACCCCCCAAAGGCTATCAGCTCATTTCTCTACAGAAACACTGCAGGCCAGAAGGGAGGATATTCAAAGTCCAAAAGTGAAAAATCTGCAACCCAGGATACTACAGCAAGCAAGACTATCCTTTAGAATAGAAGGAGAAATAAAGAATTTCTCAGACAAACAATAACTTAAAGAATACAATACCTATCTTAAAGGAAATATTGAAAGGTCCTCTCTAAGTAGAAAAGATGCAAGAATCTATAAGAAAGAGAAAATCACAATTGGAAAGTAAATCACTGAAATAAGTACACAAATTCTTTAAAAGAATAAAATTACTGTGAAAGCAATGATTACCAAAATGAACAGCAAAAGTGCTACTATGAGGATGTAAAGGGCCAACAAAATTATAAAGTGTGGGAGAGGAGAGTAAGAAAATATAGATTTGTCTTTTCCTAGAATGTGTTTCAGTTTGTATAATTACCAATCTAAAGCAAGTAGGTATACAAATGGGTTTAATATATTTGAAAACCAGGGCAAGCACAAATCAAAAACATAACAGAAGAGATTTACAAAAATAAAAAAGAAGAGAATACAAGAATAATACAAAAGAAAACCATCAAACCACAAACCTAAAGTCAGCAGGTGGAAGGAAATAATAAAGATAGGAATAACAAACAGAGGAAATAAATAAAACAGATTTAAAAACAATACCAAAAAAAAAAAAATCAATAAAACCAAGAGCTGATTCTTTGACAAGGCCAACAAAAGTTGACAAACCTCTGACCAGCCTCACCAAGAACAAAAGACCCAAATAAACAAAATAAGAAATCAAAGAGGAGAAATTACAACTCAAACTGCAGAAATACAAAGAAACCAAAAGAGAATTACTATGAACAATACTATGAACCTAGAAGAAAAGGACAACTTTTCAGAAACATACAACTCACTAAAAAGCAAGAAGAAACAGATAACCAGACCAATCTCTAGAAATGATACAGAATCTGTAATTTTAAAAACCAAACCAAAAACACTCCCTATAAACAAAACTTCAAGACGAGATGGCTTCACTGGGGAATTCTATAAAACATACAAGAAAGAACTTCTTAAACTCTTCCAAAAGAGTGAATAGGAAGAAAACACTCCAGAGACATTCTATGAAGTCACCATCACCCTAAAGTTTGGTAATGAAATTACCAAAACCAGACAAAGACATCATCAAAAAAGCAAATTACAGGTCAATATCTTTGATGAATTAACACAAAAGTTTTTAAAGTATCAGCAACCTGAATTCAACAACACATAAAAAAGGTCATACACCATGACCTAGCTGGATTCACCCCAGGGCCACAAGGATAGCTCAACACATGCAAATCAATCAATGTAATATACCATATCAACAAAAGGAAGGATTAAAACCACATGATCATGTCAACAGATACAGAAAAAAACACTTGATAAAAGTCAATATTCATTCATGATACAAAACCCTTATGAAAATGAGTATAGTGGGAACATAACTCAACATAATAAAAGCTATTTATGATGAACCCACAGCCCATATAATATTCAACAGTAAGAAATTGAAAGCCTTCCCAGTATACTCTGGAAAAAGACAAGGATGCCCACTCTTACCACTTCACTTCAACACAGTATTGGAAGTCCTAGCTAAAGCAGAGAAGGAAAGGAAATAAAAAGTATTCAAACCGGTAGAGAAGAGATAAAAATTATTATTATATGCAGATGATACGATATAGAAAACTCTAAAGACTCCACACAGAAACTACCAGAACTGATAAATGAATTCAGCAAGGTAGAAGGATATGAGATTAACATACAGAAACAGGCTGCATTTCTTTACAGCACCAATGAAATATCAGAAAACAAGTATAAACAAACAATCCCTTTTAAAACTATACCACCAAAATAAAATACTTAGGAATAAATCTGACCAAGGAAATGAAAGAACTTATATGTTGAGAAATACAAAATATTAATAAAGAAAACTGAAGATGATTCAGAGAAATGGAAAAACACTCCAGCTCTTGAATTGAAAGAGTTAACACTGTTACTAAATGGCCATACTATTCAAAGTAATCAACAGACTTAAGGCGATACCTATCAAATTACCCATGAGACTTTTCACAGAATTAAAACAATCCTAAAAGGCAAATGGAACCAAAAAAGACTCAGAATTGCCAAGGCAATCCTGAGGAAAAGTACAAGCAGGAGGCATTGTCCTCCAGGCTTCAGACAACATGAAAAAGCTCCCATAATCAAAACAGTACGTTATTGGCACAAAAACAGACACATGGATCAATGGAACAGAATAGAGAGGCCAGAATAAATCTACAAACCTATGAACAATTGATCTTTGACAAAGGAAGCAAGAATATTCAATGAGGAAGAGACAGTCTCTTCATCAAGTTGTGCTGGGAAAGATGGGCAGCTGTATGTAAGTCAAATCAAGTAAGAACACACTCTCACACCATACACAAAAATAAACTCAAAATGTCTTAAAGACTTAAAAACAAAACGACACCATAAAACTCACAGAAGAAAGCCTAAATATTCTGACATAAATCACGCAATGTGTTCATAGGTCAGGCTCCCAAGGCAATAGAAATAAAAGCAAAAATAAACAAATGGGACCTAATTAAACTTATAAGCTTTTGCACAGCAAAGGAAACCACAAACAAAATGAAAAGACAACCTAGGGATAGGCAGAAAATATTTGCAAATGATGTGACAAATAACAGCTTTTTTTCCCAAAATACAGAAACAGCTCATAAAACTCAACAACAATCAAACCAATCAAAAAATAGAAGACATAAATATACATCTCTCCAAGGGAGACATACAGATGGCCAATAAGTACATGAAAAGATGCTCAACGTTCCTAATTACTAGAGTAATGTAAATCAAAACGACAATGAGGTACCACTTCATACCAGTCAGAATGGTCATCATTAAAAAGTATACAAACAACAAAGACTGGAGAGGGTGTGAAGAAAAGTTCCTTCACTTTCAATAGGACACTGTTCTTATACTGTTAGTAGGAATGTAGATCAGTGCAGCCACTATGGAAAACAATATGGAGGTTCTTCAAAAAAACTAAAAACAAAGTTCCAGCAATTCCACTCCTGGACATACACCAAGACAAAACTAACCTTAAAAAAATAAATGCACCCTTATGTTCACTATTTGCAATAACTAAGAATGGAAACAACATAAATGTCCATCGACAGATGAATGGACAAAGAAAATATGCTATGTGTATATAGTGGAATATTACTTAGCCATCAAAAAGATGAAATTCTGCCATTTGCAACAACATGAATGGACCTAGAGATTATCATACTAAGCAAAGTCAGAAAGAGAAAGACAAATATCTATGATATCACTTATACGTGGAATTTAAGATGTGACACAAATCACAAATCTACAAAAACAAAAACAAACCAGAAATAGAAAAAAGACATGTGGTTGCTAAGGGGATGGAGGTGTAGAGGAGAAAAGGATTGGGAGTTTGGGATTAGCAGAGGCAAACTTTTAGCTATAGGATGGATAAACAACAAGATCCTACTGTATACCACAGGGAACTATATTCAATATCCTGTGACAAACTATAATCCAAAAGAATATGGAAAGGCATATATATATACATATGTATGTATGTATGTATGTAATTTAATCACTTTGAAGCACAGCAGAAATTGACACAATACTGTAAATCAACTGTACTTCATTAAATTTTTTTAAAAATGCAGACATATCCCATGTAATTCACACACACTTATAGAATTCAAGAACACGTGTGATTTTGTTAAATACTATGAATAAAACAGGTGGCATGAGACCTAAGTATGCACATAAATAATATAATTAGTATATTTGAGACAAAATGTATTAATACTAAGGAAATTTTTCTAATTATTATGTAACTCTTGGATGCTAACATAAATTATAAGAGTAGAAGGTAGAGACAATTAATTTTACTGAAAAGGTAATAAATGAGTCATATATGTGGAATACCTTACAGAATTTTCTTTTTATTTTATCTGCTTGAGAAGAATGTGTTAATGCTAATATTCTATGCAAAAAGTATTGTATGAGCAAAACATATAAGAACTGAAGCAAAGATGGCAAAGTATTAAGCAGCTGATAATTACCATTTATATTTGGTCCTAAAGACTTTAAGCTAGATGTGTACACACACACACACACACACACACACGTATATATATAAAAGGTGGGGGAAGTTACTCTCATATCTTTAATTACCAATAAGATGCTATAAATGGCACCTGTATTTCCACAGAGGATAAACTTCTAAATTTTAGCTAATTCTGACATAACCACTACCATCAATATATCTAATTACTATGTGCTGGGCAGTGTTTTAAATACATTAAATATACTAACTTTTTTGACTATTACATAATAGCTAGAAGAGATAGGCATTAATCATCATCTCTGTTTTATGGCTGAAGAAACTGAGGTACAGAGCAGTTACAGTAACTTGCTGAAAGGTACCAAGCTGCTAAGATGTGGTCCCAGGATTTGAATCTGGAATTCGGAGTTCATGTTTTCAATCACTAGACTATACATCTTTCAAACAAAACACAAACAAAAAAGTATGTGTATTTTTAATACTTTGTGTCAAGAGCATTTTCCACATATGCATATATTTTTACTTCTAGAGAGCCAATTTCATTGGCAAAGACCCTGATGTTGGGAAAGACTGAGGTCAAAAGGAGTAGGGGGTGGCAGGGGATGAGATGATTAGACAGCATCACCAACTAAATGGACATGAGTCTGAGCAAACTCCAGGAGACAGCGGAGGACAGAGGAGTCTGGTGTGCTGGAGTCCATGGGGTTGCAGAGTCAAATATGACTTAGCAACTAAACAACAACAACAATACTTCTGGAAACAGATTCAGGTAAGTTGCTTTCTATTCGGTCTGTTCTTCTGCATTTAGATATTAACAAGAATGTAAAACACCAGTTACTGATTGGTACATTAACAATTTCATATGAGGTATTAAAAAAAAAAGTAAACATCTACTATTAAAAATACTTAAAACCGTTCAGCAGTAATCTGCACTAGACATGGAACTGTCATTTTGAATTAACCAATATACAAAAGCCTATTACAATAAAAGTATATGCATATCTACAAATCTGTATTTTATTTAAAAAGAAACAATCATTCAAAAATTACATCAGACGTTAACATATTGTGTAATCCAAAGAATGCTGAAGCTGTAATTACATACCTAATTTTCCCTTGTTCTGTCAAGTCTCCATCACTGTGCAATATTGTTGTAAGCAATCTTAAAGTAGAAGTTCCTGATTTACTGTGATTATTTTTCATTCCAAGTAGCCATCGAACCATCATTTTAATAGCCTGAATCTATTTAAAATACAAATTGACACAACATTGCTACTGTTCAAAGAAACTCTACATTAGCTTTGAGAAAGAATGAAGAAATGTTTTTAATAGATGCATTTTAAGAAAAAGAAAGAAAAAATTATTTTTATTTGCATGTGTGAAGATAACTTTAAATGTTTTAAAAATGTCTCCAGTTCCACTTCCTGGTAACTGACAAATGAATGATTTATCTAAAAACTGGTTCTTCCCGCTTTTTAAAAAATGTTTCTCCAACACTCTACCCTTTAGAATCCACAGTAAAATCATGCTAACTTCCCTAATCCATAAAGTTCCCAAATGCATATCATATTCCATCTTTTCTAAGAGTTTATACCACCGTACATTTGTATTGCATTTTTCATAATTATGAAGTACTTACTATCAATATTAGTACTTTAATACCTGTTACTACCTCTAATATTTGGAACAATCCTTTCTGAAGGGGTTCAACACATTTTCTCTTTTTTACATATTACCTTACTTTTTATAGATCTGAAGCTTCAGAGCTAAACGGGTTTTAGAGTGTAGTATGTGGCTTACACTCTTCAGATTCTCTTCCTTGGCCACTTTGTAACCATGAACTTACCTGTAGGCTGCCTGCCTTCTAACACAGTGTTGTCCAAACTATACAAAACTGCTGCTTGAGACCAATGCAGAGAAAACTGGTTCATACTAGAACTCAAAACCAGCATCATTAAATGATGCTAAAGAAATACTGCCCTACAGGTCTGGAGAAATAGAATCTGAAACTGCAATAATGTGAAAAAGCAGTTCACAGTATGAAACATAAATATACAACAAAATAATTTATAAGAAAGTATAATTAGAAAAACAATATTTAATGTATTTGTTCTTGGCCTTCACATCTTGGGCAGCAGACTGAGGTCTATATTACAGACTACCTACGGTTTTAGAGAAGTAATACTCCTGCAGAAGCGATAAGCAATCTTTTACATATGACTTCTAACTCAAGAAATTACAGGTTGAATTTTTTAAATAAAAAAGTTTATCAAATCCCATGGAAAAGATGTGCATGCATGCTCAGTTGCGTCCAACTCTTTTGTGACTGTATGGGCTGTTGCCTGCCAGGCTCCTCTGTCCATGGGATTTCCCAGGCAAGAATACTGGAAATGGGCTGCCATTTCCTCCTGCGGGGTATGTTCCTGATGCAGGGATCGAATCCTCGTCCCTTGCACTGACAGGCAGATTCTTTCTCTTGCATTGGTAGGCTGATTCTTTACCACTAGTGCCACCTGGGAAGCCCTGCTGAACAGTCTTAAAACCTGGATGACCATCTTTACAGAAAGGAGAAGATACTTAAAGCCAGCACTGTCTTTTCCCATTAAAATACTGATATCTAAGAAAAAGTAACACGGAAGGAGTTTTCAAAATCTTTTTATTTTCCAAACTAGATTATGTGCAGCTGTCCAAAGTCTCAGGTTTCTCAGTACTGGCCTATACTTTCATGGCCCAAAGGTTGTCATAAAATAAACATAAAAACTTGAATTACTTCAATAGCCATATCTTTATAACAGGAACTATTAACACCTATAATATAATAATAATAGGGTATATTAAGTAGATTAAAATCAGCAGATCTGTGCATGTCACTCACTTTGACCATTGTTTCAGGTGAAACCTCTTCATCTGGAACCCAAAGCTTAGTTGTCTTTTTTCCTGGAAGCTAAACAAAAATTAAGGACTTTAAGATACAAATTCTCGTGTGTAATTAATATTTAGAGAATGAGTGAAATCTTTACCTTCTACAGCAGCAGTCATTATATATGACTGTTTTCTGTTACTTACGCAAAAAGGTTGAAAGACCTGTCTTCACTAGCACCAAAATAAACCTTATGCCTCCAGCTCCAGTTGGTTCTTTGCAGGTATGAGACAGGACTGACTTTAACAACTTATGTACACTTCCTTGCTTAACCCTCTTTAAGACTAATGTTTCATTTATTTAAGGCAGCCAGCAAGGAATAGGATAAAAATCAATGGAGCCAAAAAGGATACAGACAACCCTTGAATAAGACAAGTTTGAACTGTGCAGGTCCACCAACATGTAGATTTTAAGTGAATATATACTACAGTGATACACTATACATAATCTATGTTTGACTGAATCACAAATGCCCAAGGAATCATATATAGAGAGCTGACTATAAATTATAAATGGATTTTTCCACAACACAAAAGGGTTGGCAGCTTTAACTTTCATTTTGCTCAATGGTCAGCTATAGTTCATAAACAAGGGGAAAGGTAGCTACAAAAAGTCTTGAACAGGGAACAAATATAAAGGTTTGCAGCTGAAGTAACAGAAAACATACATTAGTATCTCTCTACTTAAAGGCAACATACACTCACACCCACACACCCCACCCCACACCCATCCCTCTTACCCCGTTAGCTGGGCTGGGAAGCAAAAAAGTCAAAGTGTTAGTCAGTCATGTCCAACTCTTTGTGACCCCAAAGACTGTAGCTGGCCAGGATCCTCTGTCCAAGGAATTCTCCAGGCAAGTATCCTGGAGTGGTTAGCCATTCCCTTCTCCAGGGGATCCTCCTGATCCAGGGATCAAACCCAGGTCTCCTGCATTGTGTACTGTTTGCCGTCTGAGCCACCAGGGAAGCCCAGAAAACAAAACCAAAACCATAGGAAAGTTTCAAAAAACAGAAAATATAGAGCAAAAAAAAAAAAAAAAAGAGCTGGATTGACATCTCCAGAAAAACACAGAAAACACCCTCCAAAAAGTCATCTTTTTAGAACAATCATAGAGTAATACTGAGATAATAAACTGAAGTATTGAGAGATGTGAATTTATAGTAGCAGCCAGACAATAAGTAAGGTGATCAAAGAGCTGAACCCAATCTTGGAACACAAGAGATCCCATTTTCACCTCAACTTGACATGCGCAATTTCTAGTTGGAAATAGAAACCAAAGAGCACCTCAGATGACCTATCCTGGCAACAGGATAGGTAGTTCCAATACAGAAGGCAAGTTCCCCAAACACACAAAGCTATTTACAAATAGTTTAAGGACCAAGTCTTCAGGAGAGAAGTGCCTTCAAAGCATGAAGTGGAAATAATGAAAAAAAAAATCTCATTAGAAACATACTGATGAATTTCTGAACTAAGAACATCCCCCCAAATCCCAAAGCTCCCATGGAGGAACCTACCAAAAAAGAAACAAGAACCACATCAACTTCAGATTTCTTGGTGGCAAGACTACATGCCAAAAAACAATGTTTTGAGTTTTCCACAGCCAAGAGAGTTGAAAAATAGAATTCTAATATTTAAGAACAGGGAGAAAAATATTTTCAGAAATCTTTCAAATTACAAGTCAGTTTGAAAGAATTATCCAAAGATGCCTTCCACATAAATATTTAATTCACAAGAAAATTCAACCAGCATAAATTATTACAAATAGAAAATAAAAATATCATAAGGTCAATAAACAGACAGGTTCAAAAAAAAAAAACCATAATACATGCAACAAAACTAAAAACAAACAAAAAATCCAAAACTAATAGACAAATATACTAGTCAAGATGAAAAAGCATATAAACGGGGTATGGAGTTAAATGGGATACTAATATTTTAATAAAAAGGATACTGACATATTTTTATTTAATCTTATACAAAATTATGAACATCTGTAAAGCTAGCAGATAATGTCAAATAACCAAAAACTATTTTTTAAAAAAGGATTAAAAACCATCATCACAGCAGAATACTTGAATATACCTCTTTCAAAAACTGATAGATGAAGCTTAGATGAAAAAAGGTACGTATAGGAAATACATGTAGGAATATAAGAAAATATGTAGCAATAAAATACTTATGGATAAGGAAACAATCAAAATGGGACTGTCTCATGATGAAAAGTGAAAAAGAGTTTAGCACAACATAATAAGATAAAAACTATAAAATAACTTCCAAAATTCACCACCAACAAAATAATTCTCAAAACTGAAATACCTAACAAAGCTGTATGTAAATCTGCTTACAGAGAAAACTACAAAATTTTATTAAAGGACACATTGTAGATGAGCAAACTAAGCAATGAGGAAAAATAGAGGCTATACGAATGATAGCACTGCAGATGATTGGAAGGAGAGATCACTCCATAAATTATGCTGGGGAAGTTGGTTCTCCTAATGGAGAAAAGAAAGAAATGGAGTTCTTGAGTCACAGCATACAAAAAAGGCAAAAAAAAATCAAAACCAGATGGATTAAAATTTTTATGTGTGAAAAGAAAACCTTAAAACTTTTAAAACAATGTATGAGAGACTATTTTTATGACAATGGCATAGGAAATAATTTCTTAAACAAGATATAAAAAGCACTAACTATAAAAGAAAGAATGATAAATTTAGTTACATTAAAATTAATAACTTTTGCTCAAAGGACACTATGAAGGGAATAGAAAGACACACCATAAATGAGATTTTATACATTTTATGAACACACTTTAACATATACCTGAAAAAAATATAAGTGTGTAAAGATTACCTGTGAGAAAAACATAAACCACCCAAGAAAGAAAAAAAAAGGCAAAAGACATCAAGAGGAATTTCAGAAGAGGCAACATGAATGATGACTAGACATAAACATTCTTAGTAACCAGGGAAACGCAAATTAAGAGATATTACTTTGTATTAATTAGATGGACAAAAATTAAGAAATTTGACAATAATGTCATATGCTGATGAAAGGAAAATAAGGTTTTACAACCAGTCTGAAAAATAGTTCAGCAATAAATTGAAAAATTAAATGTACAGACTGATGGTCATAAGTATACCACTCTTGTGAATGTAATCTGGAGAAATTTGTACTCATATGCATCAGAAGGTTCTATAAAGAAGAAAAAAAAAAATCACAGGAGTACTGTTTAAAACAAGAAATACATGGAAATATACCATGTGTCCATTAAGAAAATGAGATACACTCCACACAATGATGTAATACAGAGCAATGAATGAATGAACTACAGCTAGATTCAACATCAAGGGTTATTCTAAGAAACAAATCCATAATAATGATGGCAAGTCACCCAAGAATATATCAATGCATGGTATAAAATAATTCATAAACCTTAGGAACAAGCAAAACTAAACAAGTACGTTGCTTTGAGATAAATATACAGTAAAATGGCTCTTTGTGGTTAGCTGGGGCAGGAAAAAAACAGGAAGACAAGTTTGGAGAGTAACATCATCAGATGCTAACAGTTCATGGGTACTGAAGAGAATAACTGAGATGTAAGCCTGGCACTAAAACTGCTTTTCTGATATATAAATGATGGCTGATTTCTGAAAGTGAAAGAGGGTTTAAAGGTTGAGCAATGTTTGCGTCATTGTCACAGAGCTAGAAGGAAAAAAAAAATTGAATTCTGAGTCCAATAAAGAGTAGAGTCTTTGACTCTGTGGATCACAATAAACTGTGGAAAATTTTGAAAGACAGGAATACCAGACTACCTGAACTGACTCTTGAGAAACCTGTATGCAGGTCAGAAAGCAACAGTTAGAACTGGACATGGAACAACAGACTGGTTCCAAATCGGGAAAGGAGTACGTCAAGGCTGTATATTGTCACCCTGCTTATTTAACTTATATGTAGAGTACATCATGAGAAATGCTGAGGTGGATGAAGCACAAACTGGAATCAAGATTGCCGGGAGAAATATCAATCACCTCAGATATGCAGATGACACCACCCTTATGGCAGAAAAATGAAGAAGAACTAAAGAGCCTCTTGATGAAAGTGGGAGTGAAAAAGTTGGCTTAAAGCTCAACATTCAGAAAACAAAGATCATGGCAAATAGATGGGGAAACAGTGGAAAGAGTGGCTGATTTGATTTTTCTGGGCTCCAAAATCACTGCACATGGTGATTGCAGCCACGAAATTAAAAGACACTTGCTCCTTGGAAGGAAAGTTATGGTCAACCTAAATAGCACATTACAAATCGGAGACATTACTTTGTCAACAAAGGTCCATCTCGTCAAAGCTAAGGCTTTTCCAGTGGTCATGTATGGATCTGAGAGTTGGACTATAAAGAAAACTGAGCACCAAAGAATTGATGCTTTTGAACTGTGTTGTTGGAGAAGACTCTTGAGAGTCCGTTGGACTGCAAGGAGATCCAACCAGTCCATCCTAAAGGAGATCAGTCCTGAGTGTTCATTGGTAGGACTAATGTTGAAGCTGAAACTCCAATCCTTTGGCCACTTGATGCGAAGAGTTGACTCATTGGAAAAGACCCTGATGCTGGGAAAGATTGAGGGCAGGAGGAGAAGGGGACGACAGGACGAAATGGTGGGATGGCATCACCAACTCAATGGACATGGGTTTGAGTGGACTCCGGGAGTTGGTGATGGACAGGGAGGTCTGGCATGCTGCAGTTCATGGGGTCGCAAAGAGTCAGACATGACTGGCTACTGAACTGACTGGCTGACTTGTTAAACAACCTAGACTTTTGGGTGGATCCCAAATAAAAACACCCTAAACATAAAAGTGATCAGAAAAACAATCAGCCTGTCAAAAACTGAAGCCCAGCTTCCAATCATTGCTTTCTTGATTGAATGAAAATTATTTCAGAGCAGCTCAACTGCCTATCAGAAGCAAAAGTAAATATTCTTTGGAAGAATTATAAAATTATCCAGAGCTTCAAATTATTTCTATAACTTTTCATACACAAAGTGTGCAGTTCAATCAACAATAACGTGTGCAAGGTAAGACTTGACCAGCAATCAAGTGAAAACCAGACAGAGAAAAAGAGCCACTGGAGATACAGATATTGAGACTAACTCACATAAATTTTAACATAATTAGAGATGCTGAAAGATTAAATGGTAAGAAAAAGAATTCTGGCAGGGAACTAAAATTTTTATTTAAAAACTCTAAGGAAATTACAGGAAAAATATATAAACATTGCAGTTAAGAACTCAATTTTATGGGTTTAACATAAGACTCAACAAATCTGAAGAGAAGATGAGTAAATTCAAAGATGGGTCAGAAGAAAGCAAAAATGAAGCATGAGCAAGCAGAAACAGGTATACCTCGGAGATACTGCAGGTATGGTTCCAAGCAACCACAATAAAGCAAGTATTGCAATAAAGCAAGTTACACAGATGTCTTGGTTTTCCAGTGTACAAAAAGTTATGTTTACGTGATAACTGGGGCTATTAAGTGTGCAACAGCATCATGTCTAGAAAAACAATGAACAAACCTTAATACAAAAATATAAAAAAAAAAGCTATAATAACTATTAATAGTAATGATTATTCAGGTCTTTCGCCCATTTAAAAAAAACTTGGCTGTTTGTCCTGTTGTTGAGTTTTAAGCCTCTTATCAGATATATGATTTTTCAAATATTTTCTCCCATTCTGCAGGTTCATTTTTCATTTTTTTTTAAATTAATAATTCAAAAGGATGTAATTGGCATATGACAAATCAGTTCTAGAGGTACAATGATTCAATATATTGTGAAATGATCACCACAGTTAAGTCTAGTGATCACCCATCACAACACAGCTACAATTTTTTTCCTATGATGAGACATTTTCAGACCTACTCTCAGCAGAAACTTTCAGTTTTATCAGGCAATATTAATAACAATAGTCACCATGCTGTACATTACATTCCTTGACTTATTTTCTAACTGGAAATCTGTACCTTTAGAATTCCTTTACCCAATTCACACATCCTTCATCCCTAGCCTCTGACAACTACCACTGGATCTCTGTATCTATGAGTTTGAGAGTTTTTGTTGCTGTTATTTGGGTTTTTTTAAAATTTGATACTGCATGTAAGGAACATCACACAGTATTCATCTTTGTCTATTTAACTTAGCATAATGCCCTCAAGGTTCATCCATGCTGTCACAAATGGCAGGACTTTTTCCTTTTTTTAAATGACTGATCAATATTACATTGTATATAGACATCACTTTTTCTCTATCCATTCATCCATTAGATGGACACTTGGGTTGCTTCCATGTCTTGACTGCTATCAATAATGCTGCATTGAACATGGGGGTGCAGAGATCTTTTTGAATTAGTGTTCGCATTTCCTTCAGATAAATACTCTGAAGTATTTATTACTGGATCATGCGGTGCTTCTATTTATTTTTCTTTCCTATTTTTAATTTTTTGGAAGATTCTCCATACTGTTTTTCATGGTAGCTGTATCTATTTACATTCACACCAACAGTGCAAAAGGGTTCTTTCTCTTCACATCTTCACCATCACTTATTATCTGTCTATTTTGTATTAGTCATTCTAAGAAAACTGAAGCCCTATCTTTTTGTGGTTTTGATTCACATTTCTCTGGTGATTACTGATGTTGAGCACTTTTTATACAATTATTGACTTGTTTGCGTTCTCTGGAAAAATGTCACCTCTGCCTATTTTTTAATCAAACTCTTTTTCTGCTATTGAGCTATACATGTGATTTATACAATATGGACANCGTTGCTTTGAGATAAATATACAGTAAAATGGCTCTTTGTGGTTAGCTGGGGCAGGAAAAAAACAGGAAGACAAGTTTGGAGAGTAACATCATCAGATGCTAACAGTTCATGGGTACTGAAGAGAATAACTGAGATGTAAGCCTGGCACTAAAACTGCTTTTCTGATATATAAATGATGGCTGATTTCTGAAAGTGAAAGAGGGTTTAAAGGTTGAGCAATGTTTGCGTCATTGTCACAGAGCTAGAAGGAAAAAAAAAATTGAATTCTGAGTCCAATAAAGAGTAGAGTCTTTGACTCTGTGGATCACAATAAACTGTGGAAAATTTTGAAAGACAGGAATACCAGACTACCTGAACTGACTCTTGAGAAACCTGTATGCAGGTCAGAAAGCAACAGTTAGAACTGGACATGGAACAACAGACTGGTTCCAAATCGGGAAAGGAGTACGTCAAGGCTGTATATTGTCACCCTGCTTATTTAACTTATATGTAGAGTACATCATGAGAAATGCTGAGGTGGATGAAGCACAAACTGGAATCAAGATTGCCGGGAGAAATATCAATCACCTCAGATATGCAGATGACACCACCCTTATGGCAGAAAAATGAAGAAGAACTAAAGAGCCTCTTGATGAAAGTGGGAGTGAAAAAGTTGGCTTAAAGCTCAACATTCAGAAAACAAAGATCATGGCAAATAGATGGGGAAACAGTGGAAAGAGTGGCTGATTTGATTTTTCTGGGCTCCAAAATCACTGCACATGGTGATTGCAGCCACGAAATTAAAAGACACTTGCTCCTTGGAAGGAAAGTTATGGTCAACCTAAATAGCACATTACAAATCGGAGACATTACTTTGTCAACAAAGGTCCATCTCGTCAAAGCTAAGGCTTTTCCAGTGGTCATGTATGGATCTGAGAGTTGGACTATAAAGAAAACTGAGCACCAAAGAATTGATGCTTTTGAACTGTGTTGTTGGAGAAGACTCTTGAGAGTCCGTTGGACTGCAAGGAGATCCAACCAGTCCATCCTAAAGGAGATCAGTCCTGAGTGTTCATTGGTAGGACTAATGTTGAAGCTGAAACTCCAATCCTTTGGCCACTTGATGCGAAGAGTTGACTCATTGGAAAAGACCCTGATGCTGGGAAAGATTGAGGGCAGGAGGAGAAGGGGACGACAGGACGAAATGGTGGGATGGCATCACCAACTCAATGGACATGGGTTTGAGTGGACTCCGGGAGTTGGTGATGGACAGGGAGGTCTGGCATGCTGCAGTTCATGGGGTCGCAAAGAGTCAGACATGACTGGCTACTGAACTGACTGGCTGACTTGTTAAACAACCTAGACTTTTGGGTGGATCCCAAATAAAAACACCCTAAACATAAAAGTGATCAGAAAAACAATCAGCCTGTCAAAAACTGAAGCCCAGCTTCCAATCATTGCTTTCTTGATTGAATGAAAATTATTTCAGAGCAGCTCAACTGCCTATCAGAAGCAAAAGTAAATATTCTTTGGAAGAATTATAAAATTATCCAGAGCTTCAAATTATTTCTATAACTTTTCATACACAAAGTGTGCAGTTCAATCAACAATAACGTGTGCAAGGTAAGACTTGACCAGCAATCAAGTGAAAACCAGACAGAGAAAAAGAGCCACTGGAGATACAGATATTGAGACTAACTCACATAAATTTTAACATAATTAGAGATGCTGAAAGATTAAATGGTAAGAAAAAGAATTCTGGCAGGGAACTAAAATTTTTATTTAAAAACTCTAAGGAAATTACAGGAAAAATATATAAACATTGCAGTTAAGAACTCAATTTTATGGGTTTAACATAAGACTCAACAAATCTGAAGAGAAGATGAGTAAATTCAAAGATGGGTCAGAAGAAAGCAAAAATGAAGCATGAGCAAGCAGAAACAGGTATACCTCGGAGATACTGCAGGTATGGTTCCAAGCAACCACAATAAAGCAAGTATTGCAATAAAGCAAGTTACACAGATGTCTTGGTTTTCCAGTGTACAAAAAGTTATGTTTACGTGATAACTGGGGCTATTAAGTGTGCAACAGCATCATGTCTAGAAAAACAATGAACAAACCTTAATACAAAAATATAAAAAAAAAAGCTATAATAACTATTAATAGTAATGATTATTCAGGTCTTTCGCCCATTTAAAAAAAACTTGGCTGTTTGTCCTGTTGTTGAGTTTTAAGCCTCTTATCAGATATATGATTTTTCAAATATTTTCTCCCATTCTGCAGGTTCATTTTTCATTTTTTTTTAAATTAATAATTCAAAAGGATGTAATTGGCATATGACAAATCAGTTCTAGAGGTACAATGATTCAATATATTGTGAAATGATCACCACAGTTAAGTCTAGTGATCACCCATCACAACACAGCTACAATTTTTTTCCTATGATGAGACATTTTCAGACCTACTCTCAGCAGAAACTTTCAGTTTTATCAGGCAATATTAATAACAATAGTCACCATGCTGTACATTACATTCCTTGACTTATTTTCTAACTGGAAATCTGTACCTTTAGAATTCCTTTACCCAATTCACACATCCTTCATCCCTAGCCTCTGACAACTACCACTGGATCTCTGTATCTATGAGTTTGAGAGTTTTTGTTGCTGTTATTTGGGTTTTTTTAAAATTTGATACTGCATGTAAGGAACATCACACAGTATTCATCTTTGTCTATTTAACTTAGCATAATGCCCTCAAGGTTCATCCATGCTGTCACAAATGGCAGGACTTTTTCCTTTTTTTAAATGACTGATCAATATTACATTGTATATAGACATCACTTTTTCTCTATCCATTCATCCATTAGATGGACACTTGGGTTGCTTCCATGTCTTGACTGCTATCAATAATGCTGCATTGAACATGGGGGTGCAGAGATCTTTTTGAATTAGTGTTCGCATTTCCTTCAGATAAATACTCTGAAGTATTTATTACTGGATCATGCGGTGCTTCTATTTATTTTTCTTTCCTATTTTTAATTTTTTGGAAGATTCTCCATACTGTTTTTCATGGTAGCTGTATCTATTTACATTCACACCAACAGTGCAAAAGGGTTCTTTCTCTTCACATCTTCACCATCACTTATTATCTGTCTATTTTGTATTAGTCATTCTAAGAAAACTGAAGCCCTATCTTTTTGTGGTTTTGATTCACATTTCTCTGGTGATTACTGATGTTGAGCACTTTTTATACAATTATTGACTTGTTTGCGTTCTCTGGAAAAATGTCACCTCTGCCTATTTTTTAATCAAACTCTTTTTCTGCTATTGAGCTATACATGTGATTTATACAATATGGACATATTAGATACATGATTTGCAAATATTTTCTCTCATTCTCTCAGTTTTTGTCTGAAAATGTGTTTATGTTGTGTTCCCTTTTTAAAGGATATTTTCTCCAGGTTTAGAATTCCAGATTGGTATTTTTCTTCCACTCAATAATTTAAAGATATTATTCCATTATCTTCCATTTTCTAACCTTTTCTCTTGAAGTCAGACGACAGTCTTGTTCCCTGGAAGGCTTTCTGACTTTTTGCATAAGTGCTTTTAATCCTTTCTATTTTGATTGGTTCTAGTTTTACTGTGATGTATCTAGTGAGCTTTGTGTTATACTGATCCTACTTGGGGTTTGCATCTCTGTTTTGAATGTATAGCTTTGATGTCTTTCATAAATCTTGAAAAGTTTTCTGGCATGATCACTTCAAATACTATTTCTGTTTCATATTCTCTTTCCTATCTTACTGTAGTTCTAATTACACACTCTAAATATACAAATTTTATTTTACTATAATCCAACTGTTTGACGTATTTTTTGCATACACACAGAAACTGTCTCAATAGACTTCACAAATACTGCATTTGCTACAAATTGAAGGCTCGTGTCAAGTTTCTATCGGTGTTATTTTTCCAACAGCATTTGCTCACTTCATATCTCTGTCACATTTTCATAATTCTTGCAGTATTCCAAACGACTTCACTATTATTACATTTGTTATGGTGATAAGTGACTAGAGATCTTTAATGGTACTACTGTAACTGTTTCGAGGTGCCATGAATCACACCCATTAATACAATGAACTTAACCAGTAAACGTGTGTTGTGACTGCTCTACAGACTGGCCTTTTCCCTGTCTCTCTCTCTCTCCTCAGGCCAACCTATTCCCTAAGATACAACAACATAGAAATTGGGAAAATTAGCAAACCTATCATGGGTTCTGCATGTTCAAGTGAAAGGAAGCGCTGCACATCTCTCAACTAGAAATGATGATGCCTAGTGATGAAGGCATGTCAAAAGCTACTACCGGCTGAAAATTAAACCTCTTGGGCCAAGTTGTGAATGTGAAGGGTAAGTTCTTGAAGGAAATTAAAAGTGCTACTCCAGTGAAAATGTGAATGACAAGAAAGCAAAACACAGTTATTGCTGATATGGAGAAAGTTCAACGGACTGGAGGGGAGATCAAACCAACCCAACATTCCCTTAAGCCAAAGCCTGATCCAGAGCAAGGCTGTTACTCTCTTCAATTCTGTGAAGACTGAGAGAGCTAAGAAGGCTCCAGAAGGAAAATCTCAGGCTAGCAGAGATTGGTTCACAATACTTAAGAAACCATCTCTATGACATAGAAGTACAAGGTGGAGCAGCAAGTACTTATGCTGAAGTTGTAGCAAGTTATCCAGAACATCTAGCTTAGATCATTAATTAAGGTGGCTATGCTAAACAGATTTTCAACACAGAAAACAATCTCCTATTGGAAGACGATGCATTGTAGAACTTTCACAGCCAGAGAGAAGTCAATGCTTGCCTCAAAGCATCATAGAACAGGCCTACCTTTGTTAGGGGCTATCGCAGCTGGTAACTTTAATCTGAAACCAATGCTCATCTACCATTCTGAAAATCCTAGTTTTACAGTATTCTTTTTTACACATATGTATATCTAAAAATACACAAAACATAAAACTCCACATGACTATAGGGGTCAATTCTCCAAGACACCCAAACATACCCTGCCCCAAATATTCACATAATGGAGACAGAAAACCACTATTTTTCCCCCCAGTATTTTCCCTCAGGGATCTTTTAATTCTCTATTGTACGTATGAAATGCAACAACTACTATCATGACAACCATACTGCAAACTAACCTGTCAACCTTCACATATTTAAAAAATAGATGTCATCCCAAAACTTACATCCCTATAAAATTGAAAGAGATAGAATCCAGTGATATCTTGTATTTATCAAGGAAAGCATTCCAGGTCATAGCCTTGTGCTCAACTAAAGAGATGTTTCAATGTTGTTTCACTTATAATAAAGATGCAGCATGGTAGAAAGATGGGAAAAGCTAAAAACATATAAACCAAACTGGAGTGCTATTTACATCATTCCACTTCTCTCTGTTGCATAAAATTTTAGAAGATAGCATTATAAAGAATACACATCTAGAAAACATAAATTACCCGATCATTCATCAGAAGATCCTTCACAATGAAAGTAGCTACCAAAGACTTCAAAGGAGCAGCAAACTGATCTGGTGCAAGGAGAGCAATGTGACCAATAGTCACCAGTGGTGTGATGAGATGCTCCAGGTTGCTCGGATCTAGGCTCTTATGCAGAGGCTGAAAGTGAGGAAAGGAAAATGATTAACTCCATAAACATGCAAATAAACTGGTCACATGTCTCATCTACAAATGCTAAAAACCACACAAGTTCCAATACATGGTAAGCAGTGGTTCAAGTTATATTTAACTTTTACGGACAACTTTTATTGACTAGAAGGCATCATATTTAAGTACTTTCTGTTTTTCCCAAATTATATTTTAGAGGTAGGTAAAGAAACATTTCAAAATGAAGAATCACGTATCATGTATTTTATGACTGCATATGTCAGCAACTGCTGAAAGTTGCTCAGTCATGTACAACTCTTTGTGACTGCATGGACTGTAGCCAATGAGGTTCCTCAGTCCATGGAATTCTCTAGGCAAGAAATTGGAGTGGGTAGCCATTTCAGCCCACCAGTATCTACTTCTATTCTACTTTCTGGGCATAAGGATGTTTCTATGTGCAGTCAGAAGTTCTGGTTACCAGAATGGGGATGGAAGTAAGGTATGCCATGCCTAAACTGAGGCAGATATGAACAGTGTATTTTCTCCACATTCTCTCTCTCTTTACTCACTGGTGGCTTAATACAAAGGATCCAATGGGACACAAAGAGAAAAAGTGAAAGTGAAAGAAAGTGAAGTTGCTCAGTCGTGTCTGACTCTTTGCAACCCCATAGACTGTAGCCCACCATGCTCCTCTGTCCATGGAATTTTCCAGCCAAGAGTACTAGAGTGGATTGCCATTTCCTTCTCCAGTGAGGGAATCTTCCTGACCCAGGGATCGAACCCAGGTCTCCGGCATTACAGGCAGACACTTTACCGTCTGAGCCACCAGGAAAGAGAAGCCACTAGTCAAAAAGGGTCTGTGTGGCTAAAACACTGAATAGAATGCAATCAAAACACCCAAATGGACTTTTATCACAAGCAAGAAATAAGCTTTCATTATGGATAGTTACAAGCGTTTTTGTGGATTTTTACAGCATCAAATATTAAGTACTATAACTAACAAAACTATTTTATTACTCATAGTAAAATAAAAATATTATTTTAATATTCATTTTGCTATAATAGAAGAAGGAGACTGCTTATTTACTCATGTAAGTTGATACCTAAAATATATCGCTCAATTTTTAAAATAAGATAGTCAGAAGAGTGGCTATAGCACACTATCATTGGCATAAGGAGAGGGGGAAGGGGACAAAAGATGTGTTTTGAGTATTTATATTACTTGTATAAGAATAAAATATCTCCTGAAAAGTACATTAGAAACTGCTAACACTGGCTGCCTCTGAGAAAAGAAACTGGGTGGCTGGGGAAATGGGGTTGAGATTAATGTGTAGGCATCCTCCTATACCGAACACCAAGCATTCTAGGCTTTAAAAAAACAACACAAAACTTCTTTTCCAACACACTGGGGCAATATGAAAAGCTTCATTTAACCAAAAGTAATGACAGTACTTCTTGCTGTTCTCATGACTTCCCTCAGTACCTCCACTGCACATCTAAGTGATAACTTGTTTACATTAGAAACAGATAACTGTGTACTTTTTTCCAATTCATTTATTATATTGCATGACAATTTTCCACAATAAGATATTAAAATCATTTCTGAAAACCAAAATTAATGATCAGTCTCTGAAATAACCAGAGAAGGCAATGGCACCCCACTCCAGTACTTTTGCCTGGAAAAATCCCATGGACAGAGGAGCCTGGTAGGCTGCAGTCCATGGGGTCACTAAGAGTCAGACACGACTGAGCGACTTTACGTTCACTTTTCACTTTCATGCACTGGAGAAGGAAACGGCAACCCACTCCAGTGTTCTTGCCTGGAGAATCCCAGGAACAGGGGAGCCTGGTGGGCTGCCATCTATAGCACAGCACAGAGTCGGAGAGGACTGAAGTGACTTAGCAGCAGCAGCAGCTCTGGATTAACAGTAATCTGATAAAGGCTAGATGTGTCTGTGAAACCTTTTCTCAAAAAGCCAGCCAATCTTCTATGTTATAGGAGAAGGATTACCAGGTAGGTTCTTGTAAGGATGAAGTTACAGATATTAAAATTAAAAGTAACCAATAAAGTCAAGCTATTATCAGCATTTTCCTCCTCATCATTGGAGGTAACAAAAAGATTATTCAAGGAAAAATAAAAAGCTTTCTAGAAATCAACAGGAGACCACTGAAGTCATCCTCTTATTAAAAAATTAAAGACTACAGAATATACCTCCACCTCAATTTTTAAATTATATTATGATTGAGTATCTGTAGCAAAGATGCTGTTTGATACAGAAAACTTTTAATCCCCTTTTACTTCACCTTTAATGCAAATCATGAAAATATGACAAAATTAGCATAAATATTTCTAAAATAGACAGCAAGTCTGTGTATTTATGGTGGGTTAGTTTCAACATAATTTCCAAATTGTTTTGACTTCATTCAAGGCTCCTAGACTACAACTACAAGATTTTTATAAATTTTCTGTTTAGCTTCTATTTGCAGTAAGAAGGCTAAAGCTAGATTATAATAGCTTATAGTGAAATTGCCATACTTAGAAAGGGTACTGGTAATTCAAGGTACAGACAAAATAAAATACATGCTGAAAAGACAGTCAGAAGGTATTTGGTCCTGTCCCAATACACCCAGTAAGACATTTGGTCTACACACAAAGGTCCTTGATATTTGTTCATATTTGGTCCTGCCCAAAACATCCCAAGAGACATCTAGACCACACCAAAAGGTCCTTGATATTTGGTCCTGCCCAAAACCATCTGGCATGGACCTAAACTGCTATGAGTGTTTTGGAGAGCACCAACTATCAAGGATCTTTGGGTGTGGATCACGTGCCCTCCAAAGGAAAAGGCACATTTTAATCTAATATGAAATTAGGTCAGTCATTAAAGTATAAATTTATCTAACCTTAATTATAAATTATTATTCATGTATAAAACCCCACACACTTCAGTAGTATTTCATATACAGAAATCAAACTTCTAAAATCTGTAAACTGATAGAATAATCACCTATTACCTACTATGAGTAACTATGATTTTATATGTAATTACTTACTAATGAAAAAAGTTTCCTAATACTCAATGTATAAAGTAACATCAAAACTATTATACTACTGCTTGATTTCTGAATGAGCTAGCATTAAAAAGCTGAATCATCAGATATTTTCAAATTTTAACCAATCATTAATATTGATTATACTGATTCAGATTTGGAAAATTACAAAATGATACATCTCCAAACATGAATATTCTATAAACTCATTCATATTTTTTTTTAACAATAACATGAAACAAAAAAAATTTTTTCTTTTTACCTCAAATATCTGTGCAAACTGGGTTTCTTTACTAGAAAATATCGCATGGATACAATGAATAGCGTATTTGGCTTGACGGGGGGGTCCTTTTTTAGATTTGTGATGTAAAACAGGAAGCAAAGCTCTAAAAAAAAAAAAAAAATTACAGAAAAACAACCCACCAGAAAAATCATTATGACTTCCACTAGATACTTTAATGCTTGTATTTTAAAAGTAACGTTTTATAAGAACAAAAGAAACAAAAGTCACAGCATCTACTCACTCATTTTCCATCATCTATAATTTTGCTTTATAAACATCTACAAATACAAATAATTGTTCCTTTTTATTTATTAGTTACAAATACAAACAAGAATGGTAACCCATTTTTTCTTTTTAAGGTCATTTCCATTAGCCTTTTCTATTTTATTATCATTGCTATTACTTTAGCTAAGCTTTTGCTACCTTACACATAAGACCACCATAACGGGTCTTAAATTGCTCCTTCTTTCTCAAGTCTTTTCCTCTTCCAGTTCATCTTTTAATCTATCCTCAAAAAATCTATATGAGGGGAAATTTGATCATGTAATCAATACAAATTGAGTACTTGCTGTAATGCCAGGCATTATTTAAAGTCCAAAATTGGTGCATTCATTCTACCAGCATATTAGGGATAAGATAAATGATAACACATTAAGTCAGCAAAACATCTGTTACGTTAAATTGTGGTAACTCCTATAAGGTGGGGGGAGGGGTGGAAGAGAAGAAAAAGAGGACAGCATAGGGAACAGGCCTAAGTTTGTGACAGAGTTACAGTTTTACATATGGTGCCTACAGAAGATCACTCTAGTAAAGCAACACTTGACCACAGTTCTCAGAGACAGGGAATGGGTCATCTAGCTACCTGGAAGAACACTGATGTATCCATATCACTTCATTATATAAAAATCTAAAGTCCTGAATAAGGCAAGTTCTCTTAATTCAACTATTATGCATTTATTTCACAGTGGAAATAACTTCTGAATTCTCCTTGCCCAACTCAGTGCTCCAGTTTAAAAAACAATCAGAGATAGATAATTCACTATAATAGCAGTCACAGAAAAGATAACAGTAAAATATAATAAAAAGACAAGTGACCAACTGAAGGGAAATTTTGTATTTCTTGTTAGAGAGAAATGGTAAATATCCATGAAGTGTACACACCTACAAACAGATAATGAAAATACCAATAGTATCACAGAAAAATGGGTCGGACATAACAGTAGAAAGGTCTTCAAGACCACCAAAAGTTCTTCAGTATCACCAAACCAGTTTTACAACAAATGTTACAGGGACTTATATAGTCAAGAAATACAAGAAAAAAGATCTACAAAACCAACCCCAAACAATTAAGAAAATGGCAATAACAACATATGTATCAATAATTACTTTAAATGTAAATGGATTAAATGCTCCAACCAAGAGACACAGAATGGCTGAATGGATACAAAAACAAGACCCATATATATGCTGTCTACAAGATACCCAGATTGAAAGTGAGAGGATAGAAAAATATATTCCATGCAAATGGGAAGCAAAAGAAAGCTGGAGTAGCAATCCTCATATCAGACAAAATACACCTTAAAATAAAGAATTTTACAAGAGATAAGGAAGGACACTACATAATGATCAAGGGATCAATCCAAGATGAAGACATAACAACTGTAAATACCTATGCACCCAACATAGGAGCACCTCAAAAACATGAGACAAACACTAGCAGACATAAAAGGAGAAATTGACAATAACACAATAGCTGGAGACATTACCATCCCACTCACACTAATGGACAGCTCATCAAGACAGAAAACTAAGGAACCACAAGTCTTAAATGAACTAATAAGGACACAAGTCTTAAATGATACATTAGATGAGATAGATCTCATTGATATCTTCAGGACATTTCACTCAAACACAGAAGAATACACCTTCTTCTCAAGTGCACATGGAACATTTTCCAGGATAGACCACATTTTGGGTCACAAATCAAAACTCAGTAAATTTAAGAAAACTGAAATTGTATCAAGTATCTTCTTCGATCACAACACTATGAGACTATGTATCAATTACAAGGAAAAAAACTGTAAGAAACATAAACACATGGAGATTAAACAACACATATCTAAATAACGAACAGGTTATTGAAGAAATCAAAAGGGAAATGAAGAAATTTCTAGAAACAAATGACAATGAAAACAGGACAATACAAAACCTATGGGATGCAGCAAAAGCAATTCTAAGAGGGAAGTTTATAGTAATATAATTCCACCTCAAGAAACAAGAAAAACATCTAATATACAACCTTACACTTAAAACAACTGGGGAAAAAAGAACAACAACAAAAAAAATCAAACCAAAATTAGTAGAAGGAAAGAAATCATAAAGATCAGAACAGAAGTAAATGAAAAAGAAATGAAAGAAACAATACTACAGAAAAATAACACTAAAAGTTGGTTTTTGAGAAGATAAACAAAATTGACAAACCTTTCACCAGACTCAAGAAAAAAGGAGAAGAATCAAATCAACCAAATTAGAAATGAAAAACAAGAGGTTACAAGAAACAATGCAGAAATACAAAGGATGATAACAGACTATTATGAACAACTATATGGCAAAGGCACCCCACTCCAGTACTCTTGCCTGGAAAACCCCATGGACAGAGGACCCTGGTAGGCTGGAGTCCATGGGGTCGCGAAGAGTCGGACACGACTGAGCGACTTCATTTTCACTTTTCACTTCTGTGCACTGGAGAAGGAAATGGCAACCCATTCTAGTGAGAGGCCATCTATGGGGTCGCACAGAATCGGACATGACTGAAGCGACTTAGCAGCAGCAGCAGCAGCAGCAGCATGGCAATAAAATGGATAAACTGAAAGAAATAGAGTCTTAGGAAAGATCAATCTTCTAAGACATATAGACAGAAACATAGACCAACGGAACAAGACAGAAAGCCCAGAAATACACCCACGCACTTATGGGTACCTTATTTTCGACAAAGGAGGCAAGAATATACAATGAGGCAATGACAGTCCCTTCAATAAATGGTGCTGGGAAAACTGGACAGCTACAGGTAAAAGAATGAAATTAGAACACTTCCTAACACCATACACAAAGATAAACTCAAAATGGATCAAAGACCTAAAGCTAAGACCAGAAACTATAAAACTTTTAGAGGGAAACATAGGCAGAACACTTGATGACATAAATCAAAGCAAGATCCTCTATGACCCACCTCCTAGAGTAATGGAAATAAAAACAAAAGTAAACAAGTGGGACCTGATTAAATTTAAAACCTTTTGCAGAGCAAAAGAAACCATAAGCAAAGTGAAAAGATAAGCCTCAGAATGGGAGAAAATAATAGCAAATGAAACAACTGACAAAGGATTAATTTCCAAAATATACAAGCAACTCATACAACTCTATGTCAGAAAAACAAACAACCCAATCAAAAAGTGGGAAAAAGACCTAAACATACATTTCTCCAAAGACGACATACAGATGGTTAACAAACACATGAAAAGATGCTCAACATCGCATATTATTAGAGAAATGCAAATCAAAACTACAATGATATATCACCTCACACCAGTCAGAATGGCCATCATCAAAAAGTCTACAAACAATAAATGACGGAGAGGGTGTGGAGAAAAGGGAACACTCTTGCACTGTTGGTGGGAATGTAAATTGATAGTCACTGTGGAAGATGGTATGGAGAATGCTTAAAAAACTAGAAAGAAAACCATCATATTACCCAGCAATTGCACTTCTAGACATAGCCTGAGGAAATGAAAACTGAAAAAGACACATATATCCCATTGTTCAGTATAGCACTATTTACAATAGCTAGAGCATGGAAGCAACCTAGATGCCCATCGACAGATGAATGGATAAAGAAGTTGTGGTACATACACACAATGGAATATTATCCAGCCATAAAAAGAAACGCATTTGAGTCAGTTCTGATGAAGTGGATGAACCTAGAGCCTATTACACAGACTGAAGTGAGCCAGAAAGAGAAAGATACTGTATTCTAACACGCACATACAGAATCTAGAAAAATGGTTCTGAAGAATTTATTTACAGGGCAGCAATAGAGAAACAGACACAGAGAACAGACTTATGGACATGGGGAGATGGGAGGAGAGGGTGAAACGCATGGAAAGAGTAACATGGAAACGTACATTACCATATGTAATATAGATAGCTAACAGGAATTTGCTGTATGGCTCAGGAAAGTCAAGCAGAGGCTCTGTATCAACCTAGAGCGGTGGAATGGGGAGGGAGACGGAAGGAAGGTTCACAAGGGAGGGGATGTATGTATACCTATGGCTGATTCATGTTGAGGTTTGACAGAAAGCAACAAAATTCTGTAAAGCAATTATCCTTCAATAATAAAATTAAAAAGAAACAAAAGAACTGGTTACTAATACTTTTAATAATTCATTATGTGTGTATATATATATATATAAAATCATCATAAATTTAAAAGTTTTTTCATAAAATCTTAGATTACTAAATAAAGAATCTCTGGCTCACCCAGAATATATGTAAAATTAAGTAAGTAGTCTATATTATTTTTTCTTTTAAAAACTGCTTGCCAGTTACTTACTCAGTGATTTAAGTTCTCCTGACTAATTTCTTTGTTAAATATTATACTCCTTACTACTATAGGGATAGTACAGTGTTGTAAATTCCTCATACACTTGACGTTTAAATCTTCTGATTTTTTTACTCCCATAACATTTTCTAAATGATTTTTAGTGGGATATAAAGAGAGCCTTGGATTTCTATACATTCATTATGGCCATCTTGTTTTTAGTAGTTCTGCAGTTGATTCTCTCGGATTTTTCTCTTAGAAATATGATAACTTTGCTTCCTCTTTTCCAACAACTGCACCTTTTAATTTTATTTTCTTATGAATTATCTTGGCTAATGCTTTCAAAACAACGTTAAATCATGGCAGAGTTAGTGTATTTTCTCATCGTGCTCCTGATTTTACTGGGAATGCTTGTGTTTTACCATATGGTGGTAGATATTAGTTTGAGATATTCGGAGAAGGAAATGACAACCCACTCCAGTACTCTTGCCTGGAAAATTCCATGGACGGAGGAGCCTCCATAGGCTACAGTCCATGGGGCCACTCAGATAAGACTAAGCGACTTCACTTTCACTTTCATTGGTTTAAGAAGTATGAAGGCATTAAAATAATGTTTTGTTGGGTTTAACTGTAAGTAAACTGATTTTCCTTCTTAGTGGAAGCCCTTTCAGCATCTGTAAAAAGATCTATTGTGTGGCCTCTCCCTTTTACTCATTTATATAATGAATTATATAACATGAACATTGGGTTTTCTTCTAATAGTAACCCTTTTTGTATTCCTGGAATTAACCAACATTTGGCCATATTGTATTCTTGCCTTACTATAGTAAATTCTTTTTTTGCATTCAATTTTCATCAGTATCTATAAAATTTGTCTCAGTTTTCTTTTGGAGGGATATCTTTTATCAGGTTTTAGCATTCGTACTAGTTACCTTGGCTTTATATCTAAACGCTTTCCTTTCCCCCTCATGCCTGAAACAATTAAAAAGATTTAGAATTTCTATGTGGTTTTTAGATATGTGCATATATATATATATATATATATTTGAAATACCCCCTTTAACATAACTTTTATTGGTGCTTATTATTATTAGAAGGTGATTTTCTGAAATTCTTTTATAATTATAGCCTATTAGGATTTTTCCCCCCATTCTTCTTCCTGAACCAATTTATTTACATTACCCTTAAAAATTCAGATTTTCAAATCTCTAAAACATAGCATAGCCACACCTAAAATTGAATACTGAAATTAAAATGGTGAGAAGAGACAATGCGATACGCAAATAAGAAAATAAAAAGTTTGATTTAAGGGCATAAGCAAAAGTGAATGTAAAGGGGAAAAGGCACACAACTTGGTACAAAGAGTGACCTCACAATAAAAAGGAAATAACACGTTTTCTAAATCTTTGAATTCTAAAGAAAACCCTTTGTTTGCCCTAGCACAACTTAGCTAATTAGGAAAAACTTTAGTTACATTCATTTTCTCATCAAAACTTCATAACTGTTGAATCATTAACTGTGGAAATCTTAAGTGGTTGAAAAGAAATGTCAGCCCCATTACTGTTCTGCTGTACAGGGTTTACCTTTTTTTCTTTTTCCCCTTGATGTTTATGAAATCACTTCCATAATCTCTGAAAATTCAGTAAATTCCATTAGGATATTGAGAGAGCTAATCCTGAGGTAGGTTGATAAGGAGTCCAGGACTATCAGTGAGGAAGAGGTCCAGAGCTCTTGAGAAGGAGAAAGGGTTCTGAGGCTTTCAAGGAAAAGAAAAGGAGAAACTTGTTTCTACACTTCTTTGTCTTACTCTTACTGGAGAAGGAAATGGCAACCCACTCCAGTATTCTTGCCCGGAGAATCCCATGGATGGAGGAGCTTGGTGGGCTACAGTCCACGGGTGGCAAAGAGTCGGACATGACTCAGCGACTTCACTTTCACTTCACTTTTCACTCCACTTCACAAGTGAAAGTGAAGTCGCTGAGTCATGTCCGACTCTTTTAATGTAACAATATATCTTGCCTGAGGATATGTTTGTCCTTCTTAACAGGAACCTTCTGACTATTCATGTTACCTTGAGATGTGTATGTTACAGGAGTGGGTCTCTTAAGATCTTTCTATTGTTAGTTTTAATCTGGCTAATTTAAGATATATGTTGTGAGAGTGGGTCTGGGAAAAGTATATGAGGCCTTCATAAGACTAATGAGGGGAGGCACTCTCTGTCCCCCTTCTGATGAATATGTCAGAAGCTTTCTCTGTCCTTTTTCACTTTAAATAAACTCTGCTGCACAAAAGCTCTCAAGTGATCAAGCCTGGTCCTTGGTATCGAAGTTAAATCTTTGGAGATCACAAATTCAACATCATTCACAGCAAGCTATCAATACCTTCCTAAAACATCAGTACTCATTTCCAGATTCCTGTTTTCATTCATTATTTTTATTATTCATTCATTTCAGTCACTCAGTCGTGTCCGGCTCTTTGCGACCCCATGAATTGCAGCACGCCAGGCCTCCCAGTCAATCACCAACTCCCGGAGTTCACTCAGACTCACGCCCATCGAGTCAGTGATGCCATCCAGCCATCTNAATGCTGGGCTGGATGAAGCACAAGCTAGAACTAAGAATGCCAGGAGAAATTCAATAACCTCAGATATGCAGATGACACCACCCTTATGGCAGAAAGTGAAGAAGAACTAAAGAGCCTCTTGATGAAAGTGAAAGAGGAGAGTGAAAAAGTTGCTTAAAGCTCAACATTTGGAAAATGAAGATCATGGCATCCAGTCCCATCACTTTATGGCAAAAAGATGGAGAAACAGCGGAAACAGTGGCCGACTTCATTTTCTTGGGCTCCAAAATCACTGCTGATGGTGACTGCAGACATGAAATTTAAAGATGCTTGCTCCTCGGAAGAAAAGCTATGACCAACCTAGACAGCATATTAAAAAGCAGAGACATTACTTTGCCAACAAAGGTCCATCTAGTCAAAGCTACGGTTTTTCCAGTAGTCATGTAGATGAGAGAGCTGGATTATAAAAAAAGCTGAGCACCAAAGTATTGATGCTTTTGAACTATGGTGTTGGAGAAGACTCTTGAGAGTCCTTTGGACTGCAAGGAGATCCAACCAGTTTATCCTAAAGGAGATCAGTCCTGAGTGTTCATTGGAAGGACTGATGTTGAAGCTGAAACTCTCATCCTTTGGCCACCTGATGCAAAGAGCTGGCTTACTGGAAAAGACCCTGATGTTGGGAAAGACTGAAGGCAGGAGGAGAAGGAGACAACAAAGGATGAGATGGTTGGATGGCATCACTGACTCAATGGAGATGAGTCTGAGTAAACTCTGGAAACTGGAGATGGACAGGGAGGTCTGGTATGCTACAGTCCATGGGCCCACAAAGAGTCGGACACAACTGAGTGACTGAACTGAACTGAGGGACAGGGAGGCCTGGCGTGCTGCAGTCCACAGGGTTGCAAAGAGTTGGACAGGACTGGGTGACTAAACAACATCATTTCTTTGAAAGCCTGCCCATACCTCAAACTCCTCCCTCTAGATTAGCAAATGAAAGAACATTTATCATACATTCCCTTATACATCTGATTCAGGGATATATTCATCAATTGTCAATGTTCTCACACTCAATTCAGTCTAAATGGCTTATCTCGCACCAATTCTCTCTAGTTTATGGTAGCTTCTACTTAAGATACATTTTCCTTTTAAATAATTTTGGTGAATTCAATGGAAGATAATTTAATAAACAATCATTTAACTCTTATCAGTTTTCCTCAACATCAACTCACACAATAATGTAAAAAATAACATCCACATACATATTTCATCTTGTAGAAGACATATACCAAGAGTAACCTCACTCAAAACAGTGTGCACACAGCAGGCATTCAATATCAGTTGAGCTAATTCTCCTCATGAGAGACACCTGAAATATATATACTCAGCGTATATATATCAAGTAATTTCAAGGACTTCATTTTCACAATAAAGCTACGAGTGTGATAGCTCAGTTGGTAAAGAATCTGCTAGCAATGCACGAGACTCTGGTTCAATTCTTAGGTCAGGGTAATCCGCTGCAGAAGGGATAGGCTACCCACTTCAGTATTACCAGCTTAGCTGGTAAAGAAGCTCCCTGTAATGCAGGAGACTTGGGTTGGGAAGATCCCTTGAGAAGATACCCGCTCTAGTATTCTGGCCTGGAGGCACTCATGGACTGTATAGTAACGAAGAGTCGGACATGACTGAGCAACTTTCGCTTCATGTTCTAAAATGTCCAACTTTCAACTTTGTTCTCATAGTTTTCCTACAAATATACGAACAATGTTTCTTTAAAATATAAGGGGCATTAGAAAAGATGGTCTAGAATGAAACAAAGAAATCCGCTGAATAAATCAAACTAAAACTAAATCAGTGCTCTAATTAAGAAAACTATGCCATAATGGATATGGTACCATAGGCCATCCGAACAGGCTGATAGTCAAATATTCCCTCGGCTATTTGCTAGCTATATGACCTAGAACCATCTGCCTCAAGTAAACATCAGATTTCCCAAGTTGAAGACTAGATTCAGTAAAGTAATTCCTACAGTTTACTGAACTGTTATAAAGTTTAAATGAGATAATAATAGGGCATTTAGTATAGTACATGTATAGAGTTGCACATAATTTATACGTTTAGTGTGTGTGTATACATGTATCTCCAAACTCTGATCTCTGATCTGGACTGGAAAGTCACAGCTCCATTACAAGGAAAATTCATGTTTTCCAGGCTCTCTTAAAACTTAAGAAGTCAGTTATAAAAAATAAAGTTTCTTGGTATTGCCAAAAGTATATTGTCACAATATTCCGGTATGTTTCAATTATCATTTAAATAATGCTCTTTTCCTTTATATCAATAGTTTCTAGAGCTGATTAAGCTCATGTGAATAGAAAGGGATAACAAAACCTATACCTGAGCCTCTAAAATGCTAGCTTTGTCCAAGTCTCTCTCTGAAGGAAAGAGCCACAGTCAACTTCAACACGAAGAAACACAGTACCCCAACCACTACTAACTAGACCAGAAGCAATGAGCTAGAGGTGAAACCAGTCACCAGTGACTATGGCAATATCAGGACCAACTACCAGCTACACTCTCCAGGAACAGGATAGAGATGAACACACAGAAACAAGGAGGGATTCATAAGGAATGAAGATGTATTCTTTCTGAGCTATTACAGAATCCTGAACCATAATTAACCACTATCAGAGATCGCCAGGATAACAGCATAATTTCCAATTTTTGGAAATACTAGAACATGCAAACACACACAGAAAATATACTGCTGTTATGATGATTATTCCATGCTTCTCTGCTTCCCTGTGTCAAGTAAAACAATACTCCTGAAATTTTTCAATTCAATACTCATAATAACAGAAGAAAATAAAGTGCTATGGACAATCCTGCTGAAATTTCTTTGGTGTTTCTCACTGGACCTTAAATTCGCATTGTTTATCCTATGCCATAATATGCCAAGGAACTCTTTTGCTATAAAAGTGTTTTCATTGAAATCTTCCCGCAAAATTGATGCTTCAAAAGGAAATGCCATGGTCACCTTACATTTTCTTTTTTTTTTTCACCTTACATTTTCATGAATCTTCTAAAATATCAATCACTGCCTTCTCCCAGGAAATAAAGATTCTGAATAGTTTAGACTTAAGATAAAACCCAGACATTATTTCCTCAAAACTTAAAATTGACTCCAACTATTGTGTAAATCAAGAAACAGCAAGTTATTTTTTATTCTCTAGAATATTTATCAGAAAAAAACTCAACTCACGATCTGATGTGTGGGAAATCCTCTTCAATTTTGCCTCCTGTGTTTTTGAAAATTTGGAGTGCAGCTTCTGCTACTTTTTCATCATCCATTTTCAGACAAGCCAGGAGAGACTCAAATGTTTCAGCAGAATGAAATGAGATAGGATGTGTAAATGAGAGTACCTAAAAAATGATCATAAAAATGATCTAAAAATCCTTTTCATCTTTATAAATCCAAAATGTTACACACTAGAAATGCTAGAAGTCAAAGTAAAAACACAAGTAATTATGCTAAAAATCAGTGAGACCACTGGAAGACTATACAATCCAAAGAAACAACTATTTTCAAAATTAAACAACACGCTAACATAATTCTCAAAATAATCTGGATTTGGTTAATGTTTGGGGAGGAGGAGTGGAGGAAACTCAAGCTAGGAGAAAAGGAAAATGAGAAGAGCATTTAACAACATACCTCTATTATTCTAAATATAGGTCATTAGAAGAAAATAATAACATTTTTGGAAAAAAGTAATCTAGGGAAGAGGGTAAAACAAACAGTAAAAGAAATTGTAAGGTTACAATAATCACACCAACTCAGGACTAAATAAAAAATAAAGCAATAAATAGACCTTACCACATCTAAGAATTCAAGGTAGAGTATAATAGAATATAAAGACAACAGAAAATAACTGAAAATTGATGAAATTTTTAATAAACAGACCTAGTAAAACTGGGTATAGCGATCTGAAGGAAATCAAATTAGACCCTCCATTACAATCACACTTTCAAAATAAATATCTGCCAAGACATCAAGTACATGATTTAATTTAATCCCTGTTGAGATAAGTATTATTTCTACCTCCATTACACATGAAGAAGCAAAAGCAATTAACTTAGAGCAACACTCTAACAAATGACAGTAAAAAAAAAAAATCAGATCTGCTTTATGACACACTTAAAAATACTGTCTTAAAAAACATTGAGAAAATGCTTATAATTTATTATGAGAAGTCAAGATATAAAATTGTATATTCAGTCTCATTTCAACTGTACCAAAAGTGTATTTTTCTATAGATTAAAGGGAAACAAAAGAAATATTTATGAATGATAGGCTTCTCAATGTTTTCTTCTTTATGATTTTATATGCTCTAAGTTATCAACAATTAACTGATATTTTTGTAATAAGTAAAAGGCAATGGTAAATTTTAGCTAACAAAATAACATATAAAATGGACTTTTTAAAATTTTGGTGCTTTCTGTGGTAGGGTTAGCAAGTTCTTTGCACACTAATGAAACCTTTAAATTATAATCCTTAATATAATTAATACTAGGCTATATTATATAATTTAAACATAAAAATATTAATATTTAGCTTACATGTTAGAACAAATACACAATTTCAAAATTACCTAAAGGTGATTAAGAAAATTATTTAGATTCTATTAAGCTAGAAAACCAAATCTCAAGACTAAAACATACAAACTATATACGTAACAGTTATCTCATTAAGCACTTAAGTGCCTAAATTTCAATGTAGGCATATTTACCTTAAGCAGTTCAAGACCTGCCCTGATGGCTTGATCAGTTGGAACACCCTCATCTTCATCATCTGCTGTTCCATCTATTGATTTGTTCACTTGCTTTATAAGAGCACTAAAGTATAACAAAAACAATTTTTTCCCATTTTTTCAACTCTTTTATTAGCAATGTTTAAGAAAAATAATCCTGAGTATTTTCTATACAGACCACAACTAAACCACACACAAATTTGATACAGCTTTTTCCCAACCATTACGGCAAAACAAAAAGCTGTAATATTTTGAGATGCTTCTTTTCAAAATGATATTTCCCCAAGTCCATTCAAATGAAGTCAAAATGTTATCTGACTTGCTGTTTATTAACACTGTATTTTTATTCTTGTATTTGCTGTGTGAAGTTTAGGTCCAAACATGTGAATGATAAGAGATGCTTTCCAATTATCTAACGTTCATTATGGCTCCAATAAGTAGAACACCATAAGCTGAAGTAAAGGATAAATGGTAACATAAAGCACTTTCAAACAACCTAGCAAATATTATTGTGTCCGGCACTGTTATGAAAGCCAGAAAGAACTGCTTCTGACAGGTATAAAAATGTTATACAGCAAACATACAATAAATCCTTACTAGAATACTTAGAACAGATCACAAAGGAAATACAATATTTTAATGTTTTCTTCTAAAAATAAGCTTATGTGATTTTAAAATAATCATTTGAGATGCACTGTTAATTATCCCAAAATACTCATTCACTTTCATAGGTATGTTTTTCTACAAAAAACAACAAATATCAGGTCAGAGACCTAATACAAATCGAAATATAAGAAAATTCAAATATTCAATGTTTTTTAAAACGCTTAGATTTATGTTTCTACAAAAATATGTACTCAAATCTAAGGTCAAGATATGAGTCAAATACATCTGTCTTCTTTGCAATATCCTCCTAAATTTATCATTCCCTTAACAGTTAAAATCATTGAGGATGTTTTCTGTCCTATTCTGCCCATTTTCCCTGCTTAACTGTTTCTCATAGCTCCAACTACTCCAAATAAAAATCTTCAGCCTGAATTCTCTTCCCAAACTTTCATCAGTTCCAAGGTTTTCTTTACCTAAATGTATCAAAGAAATGAAAAATGCTATGTATCCAAAATGAAATTAATTTCTTTCTTCCATGACTAAGAGCAGGAAGCTCTCTGTCTAGTGAGGGGAGGCCAAAGGCCAAATTAAGTAAATAAATACATTAAAAAAGATAATCAGGAAACAATAATAAGGCCTGGAGAGAAGGCCAGGACAAGAAGTGAGGTTGGTTAGCGAGGGTAGTGAGGAAAGGCATTCCTGTAGAGGTGGTACTGGTGTTGTTTAGTTGCTAAGTTAGGTACAATTGAGCTAATAACCACAGAATAAGAGCCAGTGATAAAAAAGCATCAACCTGATTAAACCTGATAAAAAAGCATCTCTCTGATTCAGAGAGAATCAATTGAACAACTATTACAAAATACTAAGAGTTCAGTGAGGTGACACCAACAACGCCAAAAATGGACAGAGCTATTCTGTATTAGCCAAAGCCACCTTAAAAATACAGGGGCCAGGCGCGAGGAAATCTATTTATAATGACAAGTCAAAATGTATAAAATAACTAAGAGTAAAAAGTTTTAAATGCACAGAATCTGTATATAACTCCTAAAATTACTAAAGGGAGCAAAGAGATTTGAAAAAACCAAGACAAGTATTTTCATACGATGGAAACAGTATTACACGAATAGCATTTGCCACTACATCTAAAAATATCTTACAGGAATACAACTTGGTGTGGGATAAGATTCAACACATGCATTCTATAACTCATCTGGAAACATTAAGTAATGTTTGAGAACAGTTACTAAATATTAAAGGAGGAGGGATGAAAGAACTTTCTAAATGAAATTTAAATTTTTATCATAAAAGCCTTAAAATATAAAGAAACAAAGGGAAAAAATCTAGTAAGACCCTAAATATTGTTAAGAATTTATCCTACAATAAGGGAATGTCTCAAATAGGAAGAAACCAATTTTTCAATAAATGGTTTGATACAACTAGACACTAGGCTTTTAAAAACGGATGGATCTCTTATCTCCACCTTACAATGAAATGGATTCCAAAACAATTAAAACCTAAATGTAAAAAACACAGCCACCTACTACAATACCGGAAAGAAAGTCAGAAAGAAATAAAGGAAACAAATGACAGATCATGTAATTTAGTATTTATTAATGTCAAGCATAAATTTAAAAGGCAATCAAACTGTGTTAATAGTCTTGTTTTATAAAGCATTCATATAATCAATAAAAAATGACAATTTCTCTAAGCCACTTACAGAAAAATAAGAAGAAAAGCAATTAGCCAAGAAACATATGGGGAAAAAACATTCAACTTTACACAGTGCCATCATTCATTGCAGCCATAAAATTAAGACACTTGCTCCTTGGAAGGAAACTTATGACAAACCTAGACAGTGTTTTAAAAAGCAGAGATATCAATTTGCCAAGAAAGGTCTGTATAGTCAAAGCTTTGGTGGTTTTTCCAGTAGTCATGTACAGATGCAAGAGCTGAACCATAAGGAAGGCTGAGTGCTGAAAAACTGATGCTTTTGAATTGTGATGTTGGAGAAGACTCTTGATTCCCTTGGACAGCAAGGAGATCAAACCAACAAATCCTAAAAGAAATCAACCCTGAATATTCATTGGAAAGACTGATGCCGAAGCTAAAGCTCCAATACTTTGGCAATCTGATGCAAACAGCTGAATGACTGGGAAAGATTCTAATGCTGGGAAAGACTGAGGGCAGGAGGCGGCAGAAGACAAAACAGTTAGATGGCATCACCAACTCCATGGACATGAGTTTGAGCAAGCTCCAGGAGATGGTGAAGGACAGGGAAGTCTGGCGTGCTGCAGTCCACACGGTTGCAAAGAGTTGGAAATGACTTAGCAACTAAACAACATCATCATTCACCTATAAAATGGCAAAGACTGAAAAGGGTACAACCACTATTAGGAAAAGTTAGATGAACTGGACACTCCATCACTACTGGTGGGGAAGAGAGTGGAACCTTTCTGCAGTGTGATAGTTAAACCAAGAGGGCGCTGGAGCCAGACTTCCTCTATTTAAATACCATTAGCTACTTCCCAGCAGTAGGAAAGTTACTCTAACATCAGTGTAGCTCACTGTTCCTTACCTGTAAACTGGGAATAATATTTTTTGCCTTATAAAGAGGTAAATGAGTTAAAACACATAAAACAAAGAGTGCACATTATAAGCACTAATGGCTATTATCTGTTATTATTAGTTATGACTGAACATATCTTATGTATCACCAACCTACAAAGACATGCTTTGGTCTTCAGTCTTTTTGTTCATAAAATGCATTACTTCTGGAAAGTTTATCTTAACTTTCAAAAATACTGCAATAACCTGGTTTTATCTTTCTGTAATTTGATTTAAAAAAATTGTTTGTTGTGCCCAAACAAGAAGCATATCCTTTCTCAGCAGCTCCCTTCATTCTTTCCAAGGTACTACTATTCTCTTCATCATCTGGATTTGACCCCATAGACTTCTCACTCCTCCTCCATTTTATTCCTCATTTCCAGTAAGAGGACCCATTTCTAAAGCTGTTCTTTTAAAACCTTCCTCAAATATGTTCTTTCCTTTCCATCCCACTATTATCATCCAAAGAAAATTATAACAACACCTTAGCAGGCTCGCTCTTCTATTTCCCTCCTCCTGTTCATCATCAATCATTCCTGCTTCTCAACAGACCAAAGAACAAAGTAAAAGCTCTAAAGTCAGATCCTAAAGGCTTTCCACAATCTGACACCAAATGCTTTTTGAGGATCACCTCGTAAGACTTTTACGTTTCTCCACAGAGTAACTCAAATAGATGGCAAGTATTTTCTAAATATTCTTATTCCTTCCTATCCAGTTAGCTTGGTTTATATAAAACTCAACACCCAGAATTCTCCTCCCATTTCTGTAGAAATAAAATTTTACCCATTCTTCCTCTCACGTCAAATACTACCCTCTCAGAGAAATTCTTTCAATCCTTTGAACACTATCTGCATCAATTTTATGCAACTATAATATAATCTCTTGATTAAAATTCTTATTCCACTACTAGACAGAAGATTAATGAAAAGCATAAAGTATGCTTTGCCAATATCTAATTAGCATTGTTTTAAATATAGAAGGCATCGGATTATTTCATTAATGAATTTCACTCTGATTCAGATTTTTCCTTGTAATAATATAAAGGATTCCGGTTTTTGTTTTGCTTCCTTTTATTTTTGAAACTGAAGAACACTTTCCTCAAATGAAAAACAAGGTAAGAGGAGTCCAAAATGAAAAACAGGCATCCAACGTCATGTCCTCCTCCACTACAGAGGGTTACAAGCCAAAAGCCATACCTTATGCCCTCCCTCCAAAAAATCCCCAAAGGGGCTTTACTGAGAACAGTGTACCGTTAGTAGTATTTTAGATTCTAATATACCTCTGCAAGGTACTACTGGTCATAAAAAAAGAATATGCTCTCCATATTTTATAAGTATTCCTTTTTTCAACTGGTTGAAACATTTCAGGAAAAGTTTAAAACAAACAAAACAAAAAAAGGTGGGGGGTGGGGGGACTTCATGGCAGTCTAGTGGTTGAATGGCTCCATACTCCAATGCAAGGGGCACAGGTTCAATCCCTGCTATCATGCTGTACGGCATGGCCATAAATAAATAAATAAGAAAAGCGCTCTTCTCACATTTTACAAAACCAAGTACAGACATAAAAAGAAAGTATTTTCCAAGATGTCAAAGTCAGGTGATATCAAACCTGAAACTTTAAATGAGGGCTGTCTTAAAAGTAACATTTTTAGTTCTAAGATACCTGTGAAATGCATCATATGTTGTTTTATAACATAATCACTTTATTTTCCAAAAGGTAGAACAGCAACTTGTTTCTATCAGTTAACCTATGTGAGCTAACTAACAAGTATACTGTTAACAGATAAAAATTAGGCTTGTATTGACAAATTCTCATCCAAAAAGAGTATATAAAATTAAAATATATAACAAGAAATACTAAATACATATGGATATATACAGATGAGTATATAGCCATTATGTATATACATAAATCTATATAGATTAGTGCCTTACATATAGCAGACACTCAATAATGACTACTAAAGCATGAACGAATTAATGGTAATGAAAATTCAATATTCTCATTAAATACCTGATAGACTCAGTATCTATGTGCACAGGTGCTATCCTCTCCAAGAGAAACTTGATCATTTCCAGAAAAGGATTTGTAGGCTGTTTGGGGTTGCCCAACTTCTTAGTTATTTCACGCTGTAATGGAGATGTTTAAAATATTACAAAAGTATGTTTAAATAATTCATTACATTAGAATGTTAAGAAACTACAATAATTAAAATCACATAATACTGGTACTATTGGTATAGTACTGGTGCTGGAATAAACAAATCAATATAAAAAGGCTAAATTAAGAATTTAGTATAGGAAAAGGTAACATTTCAAGTAAACAGGAAAAGGATTATTCAATCTATTATTATACTGAATATACTAGAATAGCTCAATAGACTTTTTTTTAAAATTAAAAGCTGAGTTAAATTCCTGTCTCACATCTTACACCAAAGATATTCCAAAAGGATAAAAACAAACACAAAAGAATAAAACCAAGGGTCATGGGATATCAAACTTCAACAAGCAAAATTATCAGGGGAGCTTATTAAAACTACAGATTTCAGGGCCTCACTGTGAACATTTTCATTTAGTCAATCTGGGGTGGTGTCAAGAATTTAGGAAGATACATGGGCAACAGATTAAATAATACAGACATAAGTAAATATTTTCATTGACCTGCAGTACAATGGGATTTCATAAGCAAGACTCCAAAGGCAAAAACCTTGAAGAGACCGCTGACAAACTTAGATAACAAAACTATCATATGTAAAGGGCATCACAAACAAAATGAAAAGGGCTAAACTACAACTGTTGGAAAACTACCTGCAGCCTAATTAACACACAATGCCATGACATAACAACGAGCCAATGAGATGAAGACAAATAGTCTAGGAAAGTAGGCAAAGATTAAAAATACACAATTTACAAAAGAAATAAGAATGACTAACGTATCCAAGCAGAAAAAGTGCTCATATGATTGCAACCAATTTTATAAATCCTATCAAAATAATAATGTTTTTGTTTGAGTTTTGTGTTTCCAACAGTGATACTGGACAATAGTGAATTTATCCTAAAGAAAAGAAATCAAGACTGTGTAAAATTATTAAGCTATAAAGATTATTTATTTTCTACATTAATCAAAGATGGGGAAAAAATTTAAATGTGTAACACAAGTGGGGGCCATTCAATAAATTATGGCACATATATTCAATTGTGTGCTATGTTGCTACTAAAGATAATACAGTAAAAGACTAATGAAAAAGTAAAAAATACCAAGCTTTGTATAATATAATCTTAGTTTAGAAGAACATACACCATAATACTAACAACTGTGTCTACAGAGTAATTACAGCTTAATACATTATTATTTTGTGATATTTCCTAAATTTTACATAATTAATATAAATTATTTTACAAAAGGGGACAAAAAAGGATTTGTGGGCTTCTCCAAACATTATGGAGGAGCCTGGCAGGCTACAGTCCATAGGGCTGCACAGAGTCAGATATGACTGAAGTGACTTATCACCAAACATTAACTCTTTTTTAAATTTCTCTCCTTACCACACAACCTTCAGCCTGTTTGCAGGAGCATGTTGGACTGACAAGTACTTCTAACTGTTTTCTTATTTTCTCATCATCTTCTAACACTTGTGTGAATTTCTTCATGAAATCCTGAGCCTTACCAGGATCTGGCAAATTTCCTTAAATTAAATTAAAATACAATTTTAGATATTGCCTGAAATAATAAAAGAGTAACATTTTTCATTCTTTACTTTGATGAAGAATCCTAACATACAAATTCATTTAATGAGATAAAATTATACAGATCCTTTAATAGTGAATTTTCACAAGTAAAAAATTTTTCCCTAGAAACATTAAATAAAATCTTTGTGAAGGACCATCTATCCAGAGAAAGATCATTCTGGTTAACTTTAAATAACTCCATATAATATCTGAAGGCCTTAAATGTCAACCTGAAAAATACCAATTTTATTACTGTCCCATGAGCTTGTGCATACCTTGTTCTTTTGTGATTCACAACAAGAGATCAAGATCAGTAAGATTTACCTTGAAGAAACTATCTTCCTGTTCTGCACTGTTTACTGTTAAAACATTCACAGAAAATGCACACACCCATGCATGCTGCTCAGTACCAAAACAGGCTGAACAACATGGTCCAGGTGTTACTGCCAGATATGCCACTACCAGATGAGAAAGTCTGAGTTCTTACAGAATCAAAGATTAGTTTTATACTGCTCTCCTAATACATCACTAACCAAAACACTCATGAAAGCTAACAAAATATGCATCATAACATCGTTTTTCTGGCTGCTCATAACTGTAATGGAGAACCAGACTAGGTAGGACTCTGCTAATAAATAGGGTAATAGAGAAATATGGACTCTAATAAAAGTAACAGAAACCTGTTGAATCTTAAAATATGAATACAATAAATGCAGTCTTCAAGTTCATATATGACTCTGAAGTTCCATTTATATCTTGGCTACATGACTGAACATGGTAAGAACTAATCTCCTCCTCCTCAACTATGTGACTGTGTAACCTTTCCCTACTTCCATAACACAAAAATTCTACTGTACTGTTGATAAACAGTACAGTTTTGGAAAAAGTCACTTTATAGTCCCTCCACAGCATCATATTAAGGCTACAATAAAGCATATCACCTAAGAAACAAAACGAAAAGAAAGTGAAGGGAGAGGGAGAGAGGAAGGAAAGAGAGGAGAAGAGGAGGAAAGGAAAAACAGCAACGAAAAATCCCTTTAATTCAAAATTCTACAAACATACTTGGCCACTGGAACTCTTTTTTTTCTGACGGTACTACTAATATGTACAGGATATTGACATTCCTTGGAGCAGAATTTGGGAAATATTATACTTGTTGGAAGAAACTGGATATGAGGTTAAAACAAAAAGACTACAAGAGATTATCTCCTTTAGGGGATAGTGTCCACAGCCAAACAATCAGGGAAATACTTATTTAAAAGCAACAGCACAAAATCACTTGCTTTAAGTTATCCAAAGGGGTTGAAAATTAATTTAACTGCTCAGGACTATAAGGTATTTTGGTGTGAAATTTCTACTCATGCCAGAGTTTCTATCACTTAGTCTAATGCCCAATGAATTAGGTTACTATTCTTTTTTAGTGTCTTAACATACTTCCACATTCATCCTGGAACATTTGTTAACATCTCAAAAATCCCCCTAAAATCTCTTCATTAGCCGAGTGGAAGCTCAGTGCAAGCACTTCCCCAGGTGCTCCTGATCTTCCATCCGCCCTCATGCTATACACAGTGATCTCTGAGCTGAGAGGAAAAGCTAGTGCCCTGCAGAGAAAGATACTTTTCCCTGCCCTGAACAAAGGAGACATGCAACACAACCCTTTAGTATTCCCTGTTAAAGGCAATTAAATAACATTTTATTTGAAAATTTTTTATTTGAAAATATTTTATTTGAAAACATTTTTTATTTAAAAACATTTTACTTGAAAGCAAAAAAGTGAATTAACTTTTTTTTTCCCCAAAAAATTTGCAGTTATTAAGTATATCCTCCATTCTAGACTTTGACTTACAATGAAATTAAAGCTTCAGACAGATTCACATTAGAGCAAACAATAGGTAAGCACAGGCTCAGTTTTTAACATCAAGCTTACATAGCAATTTGAATGAATTCTAAAAAATAAATTTATGCAACAAAACCTTTATCTAGCTCTTGCTCATACCAAAACACAAAATAATTCTGTGCAGAATGCAAAATAAATGAAAATAAGGAAAAAAAAAAAAAAAAAGGAAAGCTGAGTATGCTGGGGGAAAGAAAAAAATAAAAATCAACCAAAAAACTTTAATGTTTTCCTATATTATCACAGCCTAAAATCGAACTTTGAGGAGTATTTTATACTACCAAAGAGAGAAATGTCTCAAATAAACCTTAAACTTTACATGTAATATTTTAAGTAACTTACTTGTAATAACCATCACTTTTGAAAATATGGCCTTGACACTGGCATCTGTCTGAAAATCACACAAAAAAATGCAAAATTAACATCTCCTAGCAATAATCTTCATTATATTCTTCAGAAAGTTAAGCATAACCCACTCACAGTCTAAGCCCACGCCCAGACCACCGGTATATGCTCCTTCTTTAGACATGTTTAAGCCCCCAATAAACTGAATGAAAGAAGTGAAGTAATAATCCACCCTCGTCACTTCTTCCCTTATCCTGTTTTGTCATTCTCCCAAAAGAAAAAAAAAAAAGATATGACTGCTGTGTCAACCTTTTGGGACACAGAGGTATTTTGTTTTTCTTAAGTATACTCAAAGGACAGGACAATTTAGTTTAAAAGGGGAACAAAGTAATCTGGAAACGGTTTTCACATTTGTAGTCTATCTCAAACAAAAAACTGACAAGTATACAATTCTGATTGAACTGAGGTATTTAAGCCTGAGAATTATGACACTTAAGTCAGGAAGCCACTGGGAAGACGCTAGATGAAGACAATTAAGATGCCATTAACATGTACAAAAGATTTTTCCAAGAGGGCTAGTTAGATGCTGCATCAGTGTAGTATAATATATCAGTGAATGAATGTCTTCATTACTCTGTGCTTCATGTAACATATTCTGTAAAGTCATAGGTATGAATGATGTTTCTAAGAATGCTAGTTATTCACTGCTATCAGGTTAGTGTTATTTAATGAAAAGAAACATCACCAACAAAGTACAATACTGCAAGTCACTTTGAGAGACACTGAGCAAATCAGTTAAGTTAAATGAAATAAGTAGAAGAGCTACATTGCTAAGAAAGAATAAAAATTATCTTCATCAGAAGGAATAAAGAAGAAATCAAAGAAGAAAAATATCTAAGAGTCTTCCTGATAAAATAGGCAGAATTATAAACAGACAAAAATTAAACACAGTTGTTTTTTTTTCTAACTTTAACTGTATAACATCTACTACAATTCTCAACATAAAGTGAGTGTTAAGTAATAGACTTAATTCTCCTTTCACTACAATGCTGCTTTAGAGTACCATCCTTTTCCATTCTGGTTCCTCTTCAACCCCACCACACAAGAATGAGAATTCTCTCTTTGATTTAGATAACATGTTAATTAAGACAATTTAAAGGAAAATACCACAAAGTAGAAGGGAATAAAACACTGTAACTGAATTGAGACTGTATTTTATTCCTAGACTGAACAGGAATATGAGACCCTGCCAAGTTTTTATGAACAAGCAAAGAGAAAAAGCTCACACTAAATAAATTTTAAAGGGACAGTGAGAGTCAACAAAGCTATTCTTGATTGCAGTCTCATACATCATACTGCTCAACACACAACCTATACACTTAAAATGCTATTCGGCTGCTATTATGACTTTAATAATGCTTTCAATCAGTAATAATTTTACACACAGGCAAATAAGAACATCTCACATTCTAAAATAGTATGTTTGCAACTTTAGAGGTAGTAAATTCCTATGTCTCTAGGTGACAAAGAGGGGCACTTTATTCAGAGCATATTACCTGAAACACTCAACACTGCATTCTAACACTAAGACAAATGTTTATTGGCTGAAACACACTAACTTAACTGAGATTTTCCTATTTTCCTCCTTTGCGCAGAAGTACTGAAATAGCAGAATTACTAAAATAATTTTAAGTCATTGTATAGTAAGGAAAAACGTACTCTAGTAGGTTCAATATAATCAGAAATCACAGAAGGTTAAATTATGTTCAGTAAGTCACAAACAAAGAGACAACTGTTAGCCTATAAAACAAAAATACTACTCAGTTGTAAAGCTTCAATCAGGCAAACAAGGGTCAAGAAATGTCTTATTACTACTACTGATTTAGAGGTTAAGAAAAAAGTGAGGTCACCATAAACCTCAAACAACTACTGTTAGCTCACTGATTTTTAGGGCAAATGGCAAGATTTACACCTAGGAAAACTGGAGATGTTCTCCCTTAGATGAAATAACTCTATGCTATTGACCTCTGTCCTAAGAACAGAAAGTGTATGTTGTGGGGAAAGGGTGAAGGAGTCCACTATGTGCTGAAAAAGAAACAAAAATAACAGTGTACTGTTTTCCCTGGATGCAATTTAAAATGACCAGACACACAGATTTTTAGATGAATTGTATCTTTTATAGGCCTACATACAACATTCTCAAACAACATCAACTGGATGAGTAACTACCATTAAATTATAAATATGAAGACCAGGTAATACATTAAAATTACCATAGTATTAGTCGTAAGGCAAAATATCAAAATACTAAACTATAATTACATGATTTTAAAACTTTCTATAACCACAAGACTATACAAAGATGATGGCAGGATTTCAGTGCAACAACATTAAGTGTAATTTTACTGTTTTATATGCTTTCAATAATGCTGAGTTACTGTTTTTTGTTTTTAAAGTTACCAAAAAAGGCTTAATTCTGAGTACACAGAAGTACATTCTATTTCCTGGTGGATATCATCTTTTGCAGATACAGTGAATTTAAGTTTTTCTATGTAGTAAGTTTCTTAAAAATTTCAGTGTTCTAAGTTAGAGATCATAGGTTCTAGAGTCAGAATTGTTCCACTCAGAAACAGCTGTTCAACACATAGCAGAAATGGTGATAACGTACTTTGGGTTGCTTAATTAAGTCGAGCAAATCCTTTACTTGATGTCGGAGCAGATTTTGACACTTCCACATTTCATTCAATGCTCTGAAAAACATACACACATAAATTTAAATAATGAAATGGGATAAAAGTCCTCTGGGATATTCCAACTATATAATTTTTCTATAAGTTCAGATTATAAAAGGAGATGACAAAGATAGGGTAAAAGTTACAGGGGCTAAGCAACTGATGATATATGGAGAGAGAGAGGAATCAAATAGAAGAGATAATAACATTTGGGGAGATGGGCGTATCAAAAGAAAGGGATTAGTGGTGACTGTTTTTCCTTTTGTATAGAAACAAGGAAAATTTCTCATTAACTGGAACACATTTGCAGGCAAGGGCATAGAAATTAACTGAGGTGATTACAAACTTGAGAAATAAAGCAATATTTAATGGAACAGTATCTTGCAGTAGGTAGGATGAAAAGGAATAAAAGACAGAAAACAGTGAGCTCTGATATAATGGGGATACTTTTTCCTGAAAGAAAATTATAATTTTACATTATATATATATACTTTATTAGTCATTTATAAACTGTTATATAAGTGAATATTCATCTTACACAATAAAAATTTTGATGTCTCCTAACACTTTTATTGTTCTCAGGCAGAAATTTTAAAGAGATTTATATAAGAAATTTATATTTATATATAAAATATATATAAACTACAGAGAGTAATGTTATTTAAATGCTGAGTTATAGAATATCAGAACAATTTATATTTAAAATTTTAAAAAAGAAACTTTCCAAAACCAAATACTACTTCTCATTATTGTTTTCAATTATCTATACTTCTATTGGGGCTTCCCAGGTGGCACGAGTGGTAAAGAATCTGCCTGTCAATGCAGGAGACCAAAGAGACTCAAGTTCCATCCCTAAGTCAGGAAGACCCCCTGGAGAAGGAAGTGGCAACCACTCCAGGATTCTTGCCTGGAAAATTCCATCAACAGAGGAGCCTGGTGGGCTATAGTCCATGGGGTTGCAGAGAGTCAGACACGATTGAGCACATAAGTTCTATTAATTCCATTATCACACATACAAAGCACTGCTCTGAGACAATAATTTAATGCAGACATATATAAACCATGTAAAAACATCCATTTTCTTTTGCTGGACAAAGCAACTGTTTGCTTAGTATTTTCATTCTCAACAGTGTGTCTTAAAAGTACTTTTGTATTTTTTTAAAAAGGAGATAAATTAGCAGAAAATTGGACACAAATTCCTTTATTTAAATGGTACTAGCAAAACAACAGTACTGGGGCATTTTCATCTTAAGAAAATAGCTATACTTTACTGTTTTCAAGGTACAAAGTTCCCTAAAGTTTAACAGGCACATTTCAAGGATGCAAACATTAAAAGAAAAATGACCACTATCCAGAGGACTGAAAAAGTCTCAGAGCAAAGTAGCAGCTACGTAATGAAAACAATAATTTTGAAAGAAACAGAGCAGTCATCTGTGAAATTACTTCTGAACCCCAAAGTCAATGAATTCTCTCCATATCTACACATTTTATCACTATTTGTAACTTTAAAAGGCCCTGGATTTTGAAACTTGCTTTCACTTAAAGCAGAAATAAAAAAGAAATTATCTTACCTATTATAGTTATTTATTAATTTAAAGAAGAAATCTTAAGTAATTCTAAAGCCTATTATAAACTATTACAGTTGCAGCTTAAGTCAAAAAGTGACCATTACATAATAAGAATTTGTACTATAACAATCAGGAGGGGCACCCCCTCAAGCATTTTAATCAATTATATTAAACAGCAAAGACAATGTAGGAGAAGGCAATGGCACCCCACTCCAGTACTCTTGCCTGGAAAATCCCATGGATGGAGAAGCCTGGTGGACTGCAGTCCATGGGGTTGCTAAGGGTCAGACACAACTGAGCAACTTCACTTTCACTTTTCACTTTCATGCACTGGAGAAGGAAACGGCAACCCACTCCAGTGTTCTTGCCTGGACAATCCCAGGGATGGAGGAGGCTGGTGGGCTGCCACCTATGGGGTTGCACAGAGTTGGACACAACTGAAGCGACTTAGCAGCAGCAGCAAAGACAATGTGTCCTTGTGTTTTGCCTTTCTAAACAGCACTTAAGGAAAAAAAAATACTAGTGGAAGCAGTATTACTATACTAGGAAGACAAGTATCCATTCATTCAATGTTNCCCAGGGATGGAGGAGGCTGGTGGGCTGCCACCTATGGGGTTGCACAGAGTTGGACACAACTGAAGCGACTTAGCAGCAGCAGCAAAGACAATGTGTCCTTGTGTTTTGCCTTTCTAAACAGCACTTAAGGAAAAAAAAATACTAGTGGAAGCAGTATTACTATACTAGGAAGACAAGTATCCATTCATTCAATGTTAGTCTGAATTCCAGCTCTGTCCCTAAAAGTGAAAAATCTGACTGGAACCTGGAAACTCTATTTGTTAACTGACTTTTTAAAATTAAGTGATATTTTAAGTAGACAACTAGTCCCCTCATGCAGGCTTCTCATCATTTGCACAAATGCACTACATGTTTGCATCATTTCAAAGAAAAAGAACTGCCACTGAGCCACAGAAACCTGTCAAATGTTGACAAGAACCCCTCCTCCAATCTTCTGCTCTCAACTGGCAAACTACCCATCAGACTCGGCAGTACAGAACTATCTAGATGAGAGCCTGATCGATGAAGGAGAAGATCACCACCAGGACACCTGATACTACCACTTACTCTCGTGGATAACAGCTGCTCTGGGCAACTTGGGGAAGGTGGATATATACACCACGATCAGAGGGCACACAAGCTGCCTCAGTTCTCCTCTCCAATCATCAAGATACTCAGTTAACTTAGTGACTTACCCAAAAGTGGGTACATATCAAAAAGTCTAAAATATAGAAGGTACTTTGTCTCCCCCAAAAGAACACCATCATAGAATAAAATACATGGCTCTTTCAATAAATAAAACTCCTTACCAACCAAATTCTTAGCAGGAACCTGCCTGTTACAGAGGGCTATTTTAAATACCATTCAAACTAATTAGACATCACAAATTCAAACGACTTTCTGGGCTAGAATGGTAATACAAATGAATGAAGTAGGACAAGCATTATAATACAGTAGTGAGCACTGTGGTGAAATCAGAAACATTAAGTAAAACATCAACATTATTAGTATTCAGGACAATGGAAATAAAATGAGACAAAATTTCATACCCAAAAGATTCACAAAAAAATAAAATGCCAGACAGAGGATGGAGAAACTTAGAAACCACTAGCAAGAATATAAATTAGTATAATCATATTGGAAAATGATTTGACTAGTTTATAATGCTGGAATGTGCATCCTTAGCAGTTCCACTCATAGCTGTAACGCCAGTGATCCTAAACATTGTCTGCCCCTTAGAATCCCCAGAAATGCTTTTCTAAACACCCCAATGTGTATACTACCAACAAGACAAATTAAATGACAAACTGAGGATGAGATTCATGTGTCAGTGTTTTTTAAACCTTTCCAAATGATTCCAATACGTAGTCAAATCTGAGAACCATTCACAACTATACCTCAGAGAAATTCTTGCATGTTTACTAAACTGGAAAATGTTCACAGTAGCATTATTTGCATTATTAAAAAATGGAAACAACACAAATGTCCATTCTTTCCATGCACTCAGATCTGCAATGTCAAGATGATGGAATAAAATTGTGGAATAATGACAAAGTAATCCAATACCTCAGTGACAATGAATGACCCATAAGCTATGTAGAGAGAGTGGATGAAGTTTAGGAACATAATAGAATGGTGTGGAAAAAAAAATCACAGAAGACTATACCCACAATCACTCCATTTTTATAAAGTTCATATAATTTTATAAAGTTTATAATTTTATAAAGTTATCAAAAACAAAAAATATATAATTAAAGGATACATACATAAGTATAATAAAACCATTCTTTAAAAGAAAATGAGAAACAGAAAATTAAGGTTAGTGGTTTCCTTTGAGAGGAAGAAGGATGAAAGAGGGTGGGTGGTAGATTCACAGACAGTTATTCAGTTCAGTTTAGTTGCTCAGTCGTGTCCAACTCTTTCTGACCCCATGAATCGCAGCACCCCAGGCCTCCCTGTCCATCACCAACTCCCGGAGTTCACTCAGACTCANATATAGGTTTCTCAAGAGAGTCAGGTCAGGTGGTCTGGGATTCCCATCTCTCTCAGAATTTTCCACAGTTGATTGTGATCCACACAGTCAAAGGCTTTGGCATAGTCAATAAAGCAGAAATAGATCTTTTTCTGAACTCTCTTGCTTTTTCCATGATCCAGCGGATGTTAACAGTTATTACTATGCTTCAAAACTCATCATTTATTTGCATGCATAAAATACTTCAGGACAGTAAATGTAAAGACTTTTGGAGAAAATAACCACAGACAAAATGTAAGAATCAGTAATAACATGTTAAAAAAACGTCAGGTGCATAGTTGTTCAGTTAATTCAAAAAAGTTGATTAATAGGAAGTAAGAGACAAAGGGACATATTGAATTAATAGAGAACTTACAAATGGATAACATAAGTTGTATAGAAACTTGAGAGTATGGGTATTACAGGGAAGTCATTAGAGAGAATAATAGACTTGAATATCCATGTAGAAAAGAATATAAGATTCTTATTTCACATCATGCATAAAAATAAATTATAGGAAGAATAAAGATCTTAATCTGAAAAGAAAATCTTGAAAATTTTATTCAAAAATATAGACCAATAAATTAACCTCAGCATAGAAAAGAATTTTTAAAATAAAGAGACAACATAAGCAAAACAGAAAAAGACTGATATATTTGGTTATATTAAAATTAAAACTTTTATATGTGCTAAGACACCGTAAGAATTGTAAAAACATAACTATAAGCTCTAAGATATATTGTGCAGATACCTGACAAATGTTTTAGTGTATAGAATGTATAAAGAAACTTTACAAAAAGTTGATATAAAAATAATTTCAAAAATGTTATATATGTACACATACACACACGCATACCTTACTTATTTTAACTTAAAAGAGATAAGTATTCATGCACTCACCAACCATTTTTGTAGAAATCAATTGATCCACAGATTGGAATTTACTTTCAGCTTTTCCATGAAATTATTTTTCAGTATATCTCAAAATATATTTTCAGTATATTATTTTAGTTCTGAAATTGTCATTTATGTTTTGTGTATTCTATTCACAAATTTTTAAATTTTCTTTTCCATTTCTGGTATTAAAGTTTTCATTAGTTGTTTGCTCCTATGGTTTGGAAGTTATACACTCAAACTTTTTTAGGGGGGACTCAAATTTTTTATAGGTATAGTTGGTCTAATTAATCAACATGTCATATCTGTCCTCGCTCTTATACTACGAAAGAACATCAGAACACTATCTGCCATCTTAACATGTTGTTGTCTGACTGTGTGCCCCCTCCCAGGGAACGAGAAGGGTATCCCAAGGACTCTCATGAGTTCACAAATTGTTGCAGTGGTCTAGGCTGACTCAATGTCAGCCTAGATGCTAATCTACTTTTTAATACAGATCCCAACACTCGTTTAAGAAAACTATCCTATTCCTTCCTTCTGGATTTAGTTTCCTTTTTTACTCTTTAGTAATTTTTTTAAGTAGGATCTATAAGTGGTAAACTCTCACTTTTTGCTTAAAAATGTCTTTAATTCATTACTACTCATGAATGACAGATGAACTGAGTCAAGGCATCTAGACTGGTTCTGACTTAAAATAGTTTGTTCCAAAAGGGATATACATAAACATATCATATCTCATCCACGCTAAGAGGCCATCAACTGCACCATGAAGAAAAGGATGCATTCCAATTTCAGAGATGTTAACATATGAAAATTTAAGGTTTTACAATCAATTAAATACAGTGGAAACATATTCCACTATATGCAGTGGAAAAAGAATGAGTTTTGGAACCAGATAGAACTGAATTCAAATTCTGGCCCTGTCTCTCACTACTTGTGTAATTTTATGCAAGTTAACTGATCTCTGTGGGATTCAGTTTATCACGTGGAAAACAGAAAAAATATCACTTATGCTAGGAGTTGCCAAGTTTTTTCTGTAAAAGGCCAGATGGTAAATTTCACAAGCTTTGTGGGTCATAGGTCCCTGTTGAAATTACTCAACTCTGCCAACTGCAGCAGGAAAGCAGACACAGTTAACATACATTCCTGTGCCTGAAATACAGACAATATTAAGAAATGTACATTTTCCCTCCTACAATCTTTTTCTCTACATTTCTGTGAAAGATATAAACAGACAAATAACAATTTCCACGGGCGAAGTGAAGTGAACAATACCATTTAGTTGTGACAGGAATGAAAATTAGGTACAGCTCCCTAGACTTCTAATTTCTTCATATGTAAACCCCATTAGCTGGGGGTTAAGTTACCCATTTACTAGAATACTAAGGATCTATACTTTCTAGAATCTAGAGTACATCAATCTCCAGGCCTCAATTTCCTAAGCCTCAGTACAATTCAATTAGCAATTCCTCTTCCATGTACAAAGTGCCAATTCTTTACAAAGGACTTCAAAAGCACTTTTTGATTGAAACATGGTCATAAAAATATTTTTTTGCTTACCTTTATGCCAAACTATAACACTATGTTGAGATTATGCAGCACAAAAATATGTATCCTACTGGTTTGCACTATAATTCAAATCAATATCAGGTAAAAATATGAAAGTACTACTTTCAAAGTATGGACCCTTCTAATGCCTTAAGGAATATAAGCAAAAAACAAAAAATACATCAATATTTCTTGAGACAACAGAAAAAACTAAATCCTCATAGCTACCCAATCAATCAGCTGTTTTTCAATTAGTTACAAAAATCCTTGTTAATCCCATGTTAGTAGCAGTACTTTCTGAAAAAATATCCAAGTATTCTATTGTCTCACCATTTAAACAATGTATGTTACATAAATTGTCGACATTAAAAATACAGTTATTTTCGTTTCCATAAAATCCAGTATACTGCAAAAGACAGAAAGAACAGAGTTTGACATTTGAAACATACTTCACTGCATTTAAATCCAGGGTGGCATACAAGTAATACAAGCATTTCATGCGTTCTGTTGTTTCCAAATTGTGGGGGACCATGTATTGAGCAAAGATCCGTTCAACAAGCAATCTACAAAAAAACATAAAGTACTCTATTAATTTCTATCAATATATGTATTACATATGTATATAAATTTCCAAAACATATAAAAATACATATGAGAGATTCTTCTTTCTGAGTGGAGATGAGATTTAGAAATCAAAAGATTTCTTTAACAAGAAGAGCCTTCCCCACCCCACAAAAAAAATGGCAGCTAGATATACAAGAAAAACTCCTATACCTAGCAAAGTAGCTACTTCTGCATGACCTTGGGCAAGTTATGTACTAGGGGCTCAATTTCATTAGCTAAATAATAAAGGGTTAAAAAGACTACATTAGAATTTCCAAGCAACAAATTCTAATCTAAGTTAAAACTAACAAGGAACTATCTGTCTTCTGAGTTTCCATAGTGATCATCATGAAAAAAACGACTAGATAAAAGAACAAAATGAGCAGGGGAAAGGGGAGCTACCAAATCAAAATGCAAATCTCTGTGCATTGTCACATGCTCAAAAAGCTTTAAAATGTCAATTTTTTAAAAATAGTAACTATGAAATTTCTTAGATGATATCAACCTAAGATACTCAGTTTCTACTTCCTACACCTCTTAAAATTCTAAGATGTCTTACTCGTTCTTAATTTTCTTATTTTGATCTTTATAGGTAAGATCATTTGGACCCCACTAAAAATTGATCAAATCAATGCAGACTGGAAGCAGGATTTACAAGTCTACTAACTATAGAATGGATAGGTTCCATATAAGATCTAATCTTATATACTGGAACAGAAAAACACAAAGACTATATTCAGATAATGTGTTTTTAGATATAAATTTATAAATTATTTTTTTAGCCTTAAGTAGGAACTGTTTTTATTTAAAATACCTAAATATAGAAGATGTATATTTGACTTTTATTTGAAAAAAAAAAATCAATGTGAATCCTTATAATACAATTACCTATGAAACAAAATTTAAATTATAACTGCATACATTTCTACTTTCCAATATTACTCAATTAAAATACAGTATATGCAAATGACCATAAAAGATGTATCCATCCCTAAAGTTATACATACATCACTACTTCATTTATGGCTTTGGCGGGAAAGCAACTAGTCACTCAAAATTTTTAGCTTGCAGTAAAAACCAAAGAGGGAGTTTAAAGTTATAAAAATAATAATAATAATAATTCACTTAAAACAACAGCTCAACAACAGTTATATAATACCAAAAAGCACCAAACATTTTACTTATGGTCTCTTTAACTTACCTATCATCAATACTATTTTGATAATATATATGGAGCAATTTGTCTTTGATCCATGAAATCTGTTTTGCAGCATCTTTCCCAGCTGCTGATTGTAAAGCGTATTTCTTATAAATCTGGGCAAGTCCCATCATGGCTTCTTTGCGTACTCTCCACTTAAAATAAAAACATTTTTTTTTAATAATTCAAAAATGCCTCCTTATATTAATTCCTTCAAGTTTAGTTACTCCCTTTCTTATTTACTTTACACAATATATTTTAATTATACCTCACTTACTAGATGTTAATTTGCAATAACTATAAAAAATACAACTATCATTTTAATATTTACTACATCAAGCAGACATTTATTAATATATAAATAATTTTAATGCTTTGATATCTCCAGGAGAAGGAAATGGCAACCCACTCCAGTATTCTTGCCTGGAAAAACACCATGGACAGAGGAGACTTTTAGGCTGCAATTCATGGGGTCGCAAACAGTCAGACATGACTGAGCGATTTCACTTTTGGTATCTTAGACCTTTACTAACCTCTAAAAACAAATTTCAATCACAATCTACTTAATGTCATTTAGAATTAGTGAGGGGAAACATGTTACCAACTTTTAAAAGGCAAAGACAGTTAAGTGCATAAAGTGTGCGCTATTCTTTATAGAATTTTTCCAAATTATGGTCTATATTAAACATACTTGTAAAGGTACATGGAATAGTGGCTTTATCAGATGCTGAATGTAAAGACACACTAGTGGTTCATTTTGTATAGCTGGGAAAGACATTCAGGTGTCAGAATAACGTATTCAACTATTTTTTTTAAATGAGTACATATCTGCTATATATCTAATATTAATTATCTTGGTACAAGATTAACCTTAAATTTTACAGCACTATAATCAGTAGGATGTTAGTAATATTTAGAACTTCACAAATCTGCAGACTATTCATTTTTCCTTTGAAGTCATAGCAACTTTTTTCTTTTGGTTTCTCTTTTAATTACAGTAAAGAATAGTCCTTATTTCATCCATCCGTTGCATACACACTGAACTAAAAGACTTCAAAAGCTTTACTCAAAATTCAATACATTTGTAAAAACTGTATATCCAATTTCCTATCTTACCTCTAGTTCCTGAAACTGGTGTTTTAGTGAGAATTTAAAGATATAGAGCAAATTGTAATACTGCCAATAATGTAAATACATTTAACAACTTTTTGGTATTCAGTATATACAGAATGACCCAAGCAGTCCTACGATGATATCCCAACAACACACAAACTCTGACCATGAAAAAGATTACTTAAACAACACTCAGAAGGCTGTCACCCTAGCATGATGCAAACCTCTTTTTCTCCCTTTACAACTTTTGGCCTTTTCATTGTATAGTGTCCTACTGATATATTCAATAGAGACAAGTCTAAACTTATCAGTCAAAATAAGTTGCTCTGAATACCTACAGATTTCACAAGAAAACCATGCAACTCTGGTCCATCTATTCTCCACCCACAACCAGCATGATCAAAGAGAGAATTAAATGATGAAGAGAGCACAATCAACCCTGTAAGTGACTGTCAAAATGTTGTAAAGTATTTGCCTGGTTAAAATTATTCACAGCTACCAACAAGCCTCCCGCTTTCTTTGCTAATTAATCCCTAAATACATCAAAGATTTTCATCTTTCACCAAAATTACTCTTAAGTCTAATTCTATAAAATCCATGCCATGAAGGAAAGGCAACGGGGAGGAGCGGAGAATGAATATTCACTGAAACACTAAGCACCGAATACACTCCAGGCAACAAGGAATACAAACATAACAAGACACAGTCCCCTGTTCAGAAGCCACTAACTAATGAGTGGAGCTATTTGGTGCTCAAGGAAGAAGGTTTGGGGTCACGGAAGGTGGGCAAGAAGCATGCTGCTCTGCTCGGGTTAGCTTTGCCATGTTTAAAACATCTTTTATTTTCTATTCCATAGAAAGTATAATACGATCAGCTAGAGGACTATGAATTGATACCCATATGAAAGGAAAACGAGAAGTTGTGTCAGAGTTCTTTACAAAGTCACTTATTAAGATTAGTGTACAGGTTAAATATCTGACTAATCTACCACTTAGACCTGTCCCATTTGAGGATGAACAAATAAGATGAACAAAATTTAATGTAACAAAATGTAAAACCTTCTTATAAACATTATTTTAGATATTAAAATGCTCCCCCCCCCCCAAAAAAAGCTAATTTCATTCAAATCTCAATATTTGCAAATGAAACTCTATTAAAACTTCGAGTATTTAAGATACAAACCTACTAGTAATTATTATTCCTACTTACCCGTTTGTCTAACGTTCTCTCTCTCACAAAATTAAGTAAGTGATCATTGACCAGAAGAATATCTTTTTTAGCAGCTGTAACTATAGACACAATAACATCATGCCTAATAGCTTCCTCAGGGTCATGTGACCTCACTTTAAGATACTCTGAAAGATAAAATTTTATTTGATTAAAATGGAACTTTGACAATTAAAATGTCTTAAAAGATTCCATAAGACCTTTGAAAGTAAACCACAACAAAAACAAAACCTAAGTACAAAGTTTAATGTTTCAAAAATATGAGTAGCAGGAGAGACAGAAAGGAAGAAAGAGAAGGAAGAAGGAAGGTAGGTTAGTACTTCAGTCAAAATACAGTAGCTTGCATGCAACTGAGTAGTAAATCCCCTCCCCATCCATGGGGCAGGGTGGATGACTTAGGAGTTCCTAGGCTCAGTAATTTAACAAGCCACATAAATGAATCAAGAAGTATATCAATATTTCACTTTTTTTTTTTTAATGGTTAAAATATTCAAGTCAAGTGGTCCTGCTGGGAAATGACTAGAGAATGTAAGTTTCTCTCTCCCTTAACTAGGCAAACCCTTAGTGAGGTTATTGAAAGATTAAATTAAGATAATGGCAGCAAAGAAACAGGATTACAGGAAAGAGCATAAGACAATTCCACTTAACTCAACTAAAAGAAAGACCAAAGGGATGACAGAAGAAATGAAACATTAAACATTAAACAATTATGAGTGACTGGAGGAGAATATTAAAGCAAAAAACATGGGAGTTCAGATCTGGCACTGAGAAAACTGAAAGAAAAATGAACCATCTTCAGTAATGATAAGTAAGTAAGTTTAAGGAAGGGATACCACAAGTGAATATATTCCCTGGTGGCTCAGACAGTAAAGAGTCTGCCTGCAATGCAGGAGACCCAGGTTCGATCCCTGGGTCAGGAAGATCCCCTGGAGACGGAAGTGGCAATCCATTCCAGTATTCTTGCCTGGGAAATCCCATGGATGGAGGAGCCTGGCAGGCTATAGTCCATGGGGTTGCAAAGAATCAGACACATCTGAGCACCTTCATTTTCACTTTCACCACAAGTGAACATAAATTATTATTCAGCTTTTTAATTAGAAGATTAGTAAGATATAATTTCATTGTTTGGATCTGGACTAACATATATAGCCATGTCTATAAACAACACACAATGCTTATGATTGTAAGTAGATTTACTACTCCATAAATGAACAGTTAACAAATATAATGTAAAAAGCTCATAAAACCAATGCCCAGGTCCTAAGCTCCTCCACCTTGAGCATTCTCTACCAAATGGAACTATTTCAAACAGTGAGAAAGACAGTATGTGTGATAGGCAATGAAAAGTGGATACTGTACAATAACATAGAACAGAAGAAATTGTGGAACAAGACACCAAAGGCCAGTCTCCATCCAAAGGTGATGCTGTATATATGGTGGAACTGGAAGGGAGTCCTTTATTATAAGCTCCTTCCAGAAAACCAAATAATTAATTCCAACAAGTACTGGTCCCAATTAGACCAACTGAAAGCAGCACTCAACAAAAAGCATCTGGAATCAATCAACAGAATATACAATCTTCCATCAGGATTAATGCAAGACTGCATGTTTCCTTGATGACCAGGCAAAAACTGTTACAGATTGGCTGGGAAGTTCTGATTCCTTGCATTATTCACCAGACATTGCACCTTTGGTTTTCCATTTATTTCAGTCTTTACAAAAAAAAATTTTTTAATTCTGTGGAAGACTGTAAAAGGCACCTGAAACAGTTCTTTGCTCAAAAAGATAAAAAATTTTGAGAAGATGAAATTATGAAGTTGCCTGAAAAATGGTAGAAGGATGGGAAACGAAACAGTGAATATGAAGTTTAATAAAGTTCACAGTGAATACAGTTTAGTAAAGTTTTTGGTAAAAATGCAAAGTGTTTTATTTTTAAATTAAAAACCTGAAGGCCAACCCAATAATAATAAGCAATAATATGAAAGTTGGGGAAGAGACTGCTCAGAGTTAAAGTATTCAAGAGTTCTTGATTGCTCAGAAAGAAGCTAGTATTCTGATTAACTTTAGACGTAATTAGTCAACTATGCAGTGAAAGAGAAGGTGATGGCACGCCACTCCAGTACTCTTGCCTGGAAAATCCCATGGACAGAGGAGCCTGGTAGGCTGCAGTGAATGGGATCTCGAAGAGTCGGACACAACTGAGCGACTTCACTTTCACTTTTCACTTTCGTGCACTGGAGAAGGAAATGGCAACCCACTCCAGTATTCTTGCCTGGAGAATCCCAGGGACAGGGGAGCCTGGTAGGCTGCCGTCTGTGGGGTTGCAAAGAGTCGAACACGACTGAAGTGACTTAGCATATTAGCATATGCAGTGAAAGCATGAAGGAGAATGTAACTTTCAGGCCCATGGGGATAAAAACAGAAAAATGAAAAGAAAATACACTGAGCAGATGAGAGGAAAAATAGAAATAAGAGAAGCAAAGAAGGCGTGTAAAATAGAAAACACAAAATAAGATCAGAGGAATAATTTCAACTATGTCAAATTCAATATATATTTTCAATAAAATTTTTAAATCATTTTAAGAATACTACATATAATTTATAGATATGCTCACATGCAACATAGACAGAAAAACATGAACAGGCTGTAGACCAAATTTAATAGAGAAGTTACTCTAAGTAGGAAAAAGAATCCCTTGTGAAAAGTGTTTCAACTGTATCTACAATGTATTTTCTTCTTCTTTTATAATCTCCTAAACTAATATAGCAAAATGCTAACATTTCTAAGGAAGACAGTGGCTGCTATATTCATCTATATTTTCTGAACTATTTCATAATTTCATATCTGGCAACAGATACATAATATTCATATTACTATAAAATGTGAAATACCTTATGAATTTACAGATTTCAAGAAAGCTATCTCCATTAAGCAGGGTTAGTTTATAAATTAATGACTCTCATGTAAGTTTTCAAAATATTAAAGGCCAATGAAGTCTCATAATGTATTCAAAGTCAAGACCTATCCAAATCCGAATGCCTGAAATAAATTGCTCTTAAATTAAGGAACCAACACTGCCTCTGATGACACTACATTTTATGTACGTGACTGTAGCCTATGTACTAGGAGGCAAAATTCTAGCTTCAGAGAGTTAACTACCATGATGGTGAATTTGAAGACTTCACCCACTAAAATCACAAAAAAAGTATAAAACAGAAGGTTTTTGTCCTACATATAAAGCCTATCTTTTTTTTTTTTTTTCCCCAAAGAGCACCAAGGAATATTTGCCATTATGGGTATACAATACCTGTTAGGTCCTTTGCTAAATCAGGATGGTTCATGAGACAATGGCTAGCAAATTTCACACATTCCAGGCGGATTGGTACATGGATATCATTAAACCTGAAAAAATACAAAAGCACAGATTAATCTTTAGTATAAGAGAAACAGACGTGTTCAATCTGCACTTGATTTATATTTATTTCTCTAATTAAAAGAAAAAATAATTTATACGGCATAATTCAAAGCACAACCAGAATTTTATAACAAAGATTTGTATACTATGTATGTACAAATGCTATGGAACCTTTATATTAAACTAGGTCAATCTCCTGTGAGAACTATGTACTTTTAAGGAGCATCTTTAAACAATACACATTTGGCTCAAGAATAAGAACTGGAATGACAAAATTTTTCCTATAAATATTATACTTTAAAATATATATGCTTATGCAAGTGTTAAGTATATACATAGTTCACGGATACATTATTAAATCCCATACTGAAATTAGAACTCTTCCTCAAATTATTCTTTCTTAAATATAGAACATTCACAAATGTTTCACAGATCTTGTACTAAACCCTGTATTATGACTTTAAAATTGTGCCAATAATTACTCCTATCTATTATAGTTAATCATCATAATTATTTACACTAACATCAAGTCAAATTTTTACATAAAAATGTAGGTATCTCAGTATGCATCTCTGGAAAGTTAAAACTTTTTGGCCGATATGTTATTTAACTATCTTTAACTTTTATATTTCCCCTCTCTTTTTATTTTCCCTTATAACCTGATGAACCAACTGTTTTGTGTTTATATGTGTAGTGGTTTTTCACAGTTTAGATTGTCATTTAGATTTAGATTTATATTATCATTCTGATGTCAACTACCAGGTTCCCCTCTCTCCTAAATCCTGCAAATTGGTAATCAGGTCTACAGATTTGATCATATTCAGGTTCATTTTTTTTAAAGCAAGACTACTTGATGCAGTATCATGTTCTTCCATCAGGAAACATATAGTCTAGTTATCTCTAAACCACCAGTGTTCAAAGCCTATAATATACCTAAATTCATTATGAAGTACAAAACAGAAATTTTAAAGAAATGTATTGAGTAACAAGATTTTCCATTCATTGAGTAACAAGAACAACATTTTCACATGTCTTAATTCTCAAAGATCAAAAAGTTTCCCAATCTTATACCACCTAATACCGTAAGAGACAAAATTTAGCAACAAAAAGACAAATAGCAGTCTGCTGCTGCTGCTAAGTTACTTCAGTCGTGTCTGACTCTGTGTGACCCCATGGACGGCAGCCCACCAGGCTCCCCCGTCCCTGGGATTCTCCAGGCACGTCTACTGAATGAGCAACAAATTACTCATAAAAGCTTAATATTAGGAGGAAAAAAACTGCTTCATGAAACATACTCAAAAAAAGTTACATAAAATCTAGTCTTTATTCTCATATGGTTTCCTGAGTAATTTGAATCTAAGTACTCAATCTATGTACTGTACCTTCTCAACTAAACATGTACCATATAACCATTAAAAGACATATTTAAATAAATACTCTAGCTCCTTAAAATGGGTAATAATATGATTGCTTATGCCATTAATAATACAAGGAAAAACTACAATGTAGTAAAAAGGTAACAAATTTAAATTAGAATTTTTTCTCCGAAAATTCTACAGTGGTTTGGTGAATCCAAGTCCTGATTTAAAGATATATTAAATGTCGTTATGTAAAATTGTATTTTTTGTTTTTAACAGGTCAAATAAAATACATTTTGACTTTATTAGTAGTTGCGTAATTTAATTAAACATAAAATATTGTGCCCTCTTGCTTACTGTATTTAAGGTGAAAAAGTCTAGAAATCAAACTCAAAATGACAATGGGCTAAGATTTATCAGTTTAAACACGTTTGTTAAATATTATTATTGAGCTACATAAGAAATAAGAGTAAAAATTTAGCACTAAATGTATAAAGGCTTATCTCTTTATTTAACAAATTAGAGAAAACAAGTCCAGAAGAGATTAACTGTATTATAATCACTGATGGCTCTGGTAGTGAAATAGACAGAAAAGTGGCAGTAACAATGCAAATATCTCAACACAAAGAAAACAGAGTAAGATTCACTCTTATTTACTTGTTTATTTTTGACTTAACTGTATTATTTGTTATAAGCATAATAAAAAGGGGGAGGTCTTCTCTATCCTCAAGGTCAAAGCAGGTTTCAGCCAGGATACTGAGAAGTGGTTTTAATACATTCAAGATCAGAGACATCTTTAGAAAAGTAAAGATTAAATTAAATTAAATTCCTCACACAGAAAAAATACACAAACACATTCAAATTTTGCGACCAATTTCACAAGGTTTGTGAATCATTAAAAGCATACAAGAAAGCCCAGATTATCAATTATTCATTATCTTAAGAAATGTAGAAAGGAGGTTAGTAGGGGAAACATACATAATCATTTATTTACCCATCTATGGATACTCTTATCCTTACAAATCTCCAAATACTCTAACTATAATTTTTGTGGAGAGGCTATATCTCACAATGATGTATTTGCAGTTGGAATGAATCACTGCTAAGTAATAACACACTTTAATTTCATGATTATAATACTTTGTAAGATAGCTATTTAAATATATTATCTTTTAAAAATTACTAAAAAATATTTCTGAAGACAAGGGGAGTTTGTAAATATGGCTAATCACTATCAGCATCAAAAATTTCAAAATACAAAATCCTTCATTTATGAAAAAATCCTAAATGTGGATGTTGTTTTAAATTAATAAGTAGATATAAACACATGTTACTTTAAAATAGGACACCAAAATCATATACCTGCCCAAGTAACACTGCCAAAGTGGTTTGTTTTGAGAAGCCAATTCTGAATCCTTTGCCCCAAACATTTTTGCCAGTAGTTTAACAACTTGAAGACGTTCCTCATTATCATTGCTCTAAAACAAAACATAACCACAGCTTTAAAACCATGAGGTAGATATACTCAGAATAATTTTTCCCATGATTTCCCTTAAAAAGCCTTGAAAACTTTCTATGAATTTCAGTTGAAAAATTATACATAAAAAATGTTCAATATATTTTTGACAAAATTAAATGTTATCTTCAATGGTCTAATCACCTCAAATTACATTAAAGGAGTACTCTTCTACATGAAAATTCATCCCAAAGTTTGATTAAAACTTACTGGCTTGGCGTACAATTGAGGCTTGTTTCCATTCAAAATCAAAAATTAATTCACATCAAACCAACTTGGGACCCCTGAAAAACTATTTGTGGTTTTTAAGAATAGACATTGACAGAGGCCAAGCCTACAGTAAAGAGAGAATTATGTATGACTCTTTAAGCCCTTTGTAGAAATAAATATGCACTAAATCTCCCAAAAGGAAAGTTAGTTCATCTACATACAGCAGATTCCTAATGGAGTTTAACAACGTGATGAAGCCTCACAGATAAGAAAACTAAAGTCTCTGTTATATATACAACACAAGTACTCTACAGATAAGAACTCAAGCTTCATTATTGATTTTGGTGCCTCTAATACATGACAAAATTTAAATGAATGAGCCAGCCACAATACTAGACTTGAACACAAAATGTGAGACTGTTACAAAGCACCAATAATCAAATTACTTAGACGGCACTGTACAGATTTCTTTTAAATTTTTAAACCAATGCCAAAGCCAAGCATTTAAAACCTATGATATGACCTGACTCCTCTTTATTATTTCTTTCGCTATTCCTCCAAAAAAGTACATTTCAAACTTGACTGAACATTAGAATGACCTGTAAGGCTTTTAAAAATAAAAACAGCTAACCAAAAACTCATCTCTGAACTGCACTGCCTGAAATTTTGATTTAGGTCAATCTGTCTGTCTGTTAAGGATCCACAGGTAAAGATTCTAATGGGCAGACAGGGATGATTTAAACTGACTTTATGTAACCACAGAACTGTAATTCTTTGTGTTCTGCAAATTCACTCAGCACCTTCCTACCTCTCCGTGTTTCTGCATGCTATTCCCTTTGCTTTAATTGTATGCTGTTTGTATCTTTTATGATACTTATAGTATCCAGTCTCTTATTAGATATAGATTTTTCCTCTTCCTCCCATAATGGATGTTAAATTTGCTAGGAGCAATGCTAATTTATTCTTATATTTCTTATAGTATTTAATATTTTTATTAGATGAAATCAAGCCAACAAATAATTAAAGGTAAGACTGCCTTCTGCCTCATCAAAATTGTCAGTAATATGAAAAGAGCGGGCAGAGGAAGGCCAGTGAATCAAATGGCTCAGTTGGCAAACACATCAAAAAGATATCCAGAATAAAATGAGAATAATTATTCGCTGCATTTTGGGGGGTAATTACACTATCAACACAGAAAATTCTGTAGCTTTCAAAGAGACAAATTCAAAATTTTAGAAACAAGAAACACAACACATAAATCATTTAACAACTTTTCTGGGTAGTAGAGTGTGGTTCATCAAAGTGTATTAATTATAACCAGATTTATTTAATCTTTATGTAACAATCTGAAAGAGAAAAATATGCCCCAAACCTGCAAATGAAACTCAATTTGATGGCATAATTTAATGCCAAGGCAATAAGGACATTATCAATAGATTCTAGAAAGTCATCTGAAAAGCAAAGGCACTTTCGATACAAGCTGGGCAAGCAAAGATAACACTCATAAAGGAAAATATTTCACCCTATGTGGATAGACTCTAAACCATTTTTATGGCACAATCAAAGGGTCTGGGGAACCACTATAAGCTATGCCTTAGAAATGAAAAAGTTAGTCACAACCCAGAAAACATCACCTGGAAAACATTCATCCTGCTAATCATTAATTATAAGCAGATTTAATCTGCTAGGCACCATGTTAGCCACTAGCAATACACAAACAGGCAAGGCACAAACATGTAAATAAGTAACAGTAATACACCATCATACTTAAAACATTCAGTTAAAACCACTGAAGGATTAAAAAGCCACAAATAATGGTTCTTGCTAATCTAGTTGATAAAATCATGTTTTTAGCATAGTTACCTTCAATTTAAATTCAAGCTGGGGTAAAACTGAGAGCAGCAAATGACTATCAATATTATAGAGCTCCAAAATTAAGTCAAAGACATGCTCTGACAAATCGCTGATAGATGTTTTCCCAAGCATCAGAACCTGATTAAAAAACTTTTGAGAAAAAAAATTTATTAATAGAAGTACCATAAAGTGAATTTTCTGAAATGTTATTTCATTAAATCCATTAATATTCTATACAAAGTCAAAACAGGCATATCAAAATTTTTCTAACAGAAGGTGGGAAACCACTACAGGTTACCAAAAAAGATAAAACATGGAATTCATCTCATACATAGTATAACAAATTTCTATTGATTTATCAATTAGCATATCAATAAACATCCTACCTACCAAACACACTTTATTCCCCATATGGTACTTACCATATTTTACTCTGTATCACAGTTATTTGCATACATGTCTTAGTTTCTCTACTAGATAAATTTCTTAAGGACAAGGGATCATACTTTGTTCACCACAGCAGTATGAGGGAGAACAGCGTGGAAGACAAAGCCTTACACCTTCATGTAGGAGCCAATGCCACTTTTAAAATATGTAATTTTATATTTACAATGTAAAACAACATCTCATACTTTTTATCTTCTTTTATATTCTGATAAACAATGCGTATATACATACACACACACACAAAGGTTTACTGCACTAATTAAAGTCCAATTAAAAGCACACGCAAACAAAAGAAAATCCAAATGTGAACATATTTCTTCTATAAGCAGCCAGCACTACCTTCTACACTCAAAACATTTATCACATTACTACTTTAAATGGTAAAAAACCCATGGTGTAATGATCAAGTTCCTATCTATATAAAGTCTTCTAAATATGTAAAAAAGTTAACTCAGGATATCCTACATATTATCTCCTTCAAAAAGGAATTAAGGATTCTCTACATCATACAAGCTGCTCTGATCTCTTCTTTCTGTGACAATTAACATACAACTTGGCTTAATTAGGTTTTCTATCTGGAAAGTACAGTCAAAGACTTCACATTTCAACATCTTCTCTGCTGGCCTTTAGTTCTTGGGTTGTTTTTTAAATGAAGCTCTTTGGACTTATGAACCTGTACAAACTACCTAACCATAGGGAAGAAAATAAAAAATTCTATTCTACTATTATTTATTGGTTTTAAAAATAAGTTGTTCGTCTGCGATGTTCATCAATTTTGTGTGAAAGAATTTCAAGATATCAAAGATTAAATTCTCATTCAAGTTGAAGATAAAATGGCTTTTTTTCCCCCATTCAAAAACTTTCTCCTGTTTAAAAATAAATATAGCTTTTCTTAACAAAAGATAATTCTTTCCAATCTGGCCACCTTGGTGTTCAAATCATCAGTCTGGGGAAAACTTCTATCAGTCTGGGAAAGCTCATTTGAAAATGGAAGTGGAGGGAAAAACACTGTCTGGTTTAACTTCTTACAAATTTCATCAAAAACATTTATTTGACACTTACAATCTCCAGTCTTCACTGTATAACAAAAGCCTAGTACAGTGCCTGATAGTTTAAATTCAGTTTAAATGAATGAATGATGTGTAACAGGTACTATGATACAACTATAAGTAAAACAACTTCCTGAGGGTGTATACTTTAGGTGAAGAGGCAAAATACATATTTGACTGAAGTATCTCCCTCTAAAAAACATGAGTCCTTCCCTTACAAATGGTAACTAATTTTCACAGAACATTAAATAACAACTGCCTCTGATGAAAGGAGGAGGAGGAATAAGTTAAACTGGTAAGAAATTCTACCTTAAATTTAGATGATCAACTTTAGTTACAAAATAACTGACACCAAGTAAGATTAAGCAATTTAACCAAATTTTAACTATATCAAGACAAACAGCATGTTTTTCCAATGCAACAAAATAATTTTGTGCCATCCCCTAAAACCTGCGATTAAAAAGATTTGGTAAAAAATATTACCAAGAAGTGATCCATATAGCGAAATTTTTGAACTGTCACTATGTACTTTCTATTTTTGATTCTGTTGTACCTTTTTAATACATATATGTAATTTTTAGTTTTGTGAGTTGTCAAATTACAAATTCTATTTTAAAAAATAACTCGTAACACCAATGTGGCTTCTTAAGTTCTATATATAAAAACATCACTATCTATAAAAAAAAAAAAAAAAAAACTTTGTGTCTACATGCACAAGAGTGAAAAAAGACACAGACATGGGGTTATATTACCTTGATAACCTACCTTTATTTTTGTTTTTTAGTTCTCTACTAGGAATATAAATGAATAATGGCTTCACATGTACAAGTCCAAAAAGACTGAGAATGATTTTTACACAGTACTAAAACCCCACAAGACAATTAAGCTCACCAGAAAGTATTTTACATGTAATTGTATAGATCTGCAGTAGAAAAGCTAAGTAGATTTAGAAGGGAGAACAGGAGAAAGGAAAAAAAGCAATTCTTAATGACTTATTAGCGAACTCTCAAATAAAGTAGGGGAACAAGAAAAAAAGGAAAACAGAGAGAGAGAATAATGACAGAGTACTCGGAATAAATATGGAACTGGAGGTGTGCTCAGACCATTCTACTCATCCCGTTTCTCCTGCCCCCGCCCCTAGCTTCTGATGTAGTATGGAGTGCATTGTCTATTATCTGTAGCAAGAACTAAGAGCAGGAAACATAAGGCTTAAGTGACAGGGAAATGCTTTTCCCTTGATATACCTGGGATTATTAGAAGTGTTTTTATCTTCCTTTTAGCTTTTATCATAAATATTTTCAGACATACACAGATGTTGAGAGAACAGTGTAATGAACCTAATTACCTCATTCTATTCCAAATCTTTTTTTCATTACCCAATCAAACATTTATTTTCCCAATCCTAGAAAACATACCAACATAGTACAGTGTTATTTTCTTGTTTGTGTAGCAGAAAAAGGCATCAGAAAAAGTAAGTGTTCCCCTAAAAAAACTGGCTTGGCAGTATCAGCTTAAATAAATGACCACCAGGAGGAGCTCACCTAGTGTATCTAATATCCATGGAGACAATCATTCACAGGCACTTGAAGCAAAGAAAAAGGGAACGGGTACTTAATAACAGAATGCTTAAATATAGCTCTACAGATTTCAAGTGCCATCATGTCATACAAAAAGAACTCAATCCACTCAATCTAAGCAATTTACTCCAACCGATACACAACACTCACAAAACTTGCAGAAATCAATATTTAAGAATTCCCTGGAAATCTTATTGGAGCTATTAAGACAGATTACATAAATCAAGTCTTCAGTTTCTCAAAGTTCACTCTCCGAAACAGTTTCTTTATAAATCAGATACATTTTTCCAAATCATCACGTGCTTACAATTATTTAAGCAATAAGCAAGCAACGAAGACTGGAATTTACCAAGGTATTGTTCCATTTCCATGATACATTTTTATATACCAAATTAAATTTTGTATACTTCAAGAAAAAATTGCCTTCAATAAACTTCTAGAAAATTAAATACATAATTACAGAAAATTTTCCTTTTTAAATTTTTCCAAGAAGACAGATTTACATTCTTTACATTTTCAGATGTGGATAAAAATGGAAAGCAGACTGGAGACAGACCTGCTACACAATTCCAGAGGCCAATATCAAGACTGTGTTCTGGATTTGTTCCACTGGATGGAACAATTCACATGGAATACAATGTGAATGGTGCCATCTAGAGTTGTGCAGCTCACCAGTAAAATAAAACCTCAACAAGCTTCTATCCGTGAACCTAGCAGACAGAATACATTTCTCCTAAAAATAGAGAAGATGGTCAATCTTAAATAAGTAGACCTGAGATGATAATGAAAGAGCTTTTTCATTGCAATTCTTTCCCATTCTCAGAAAAGGTAGATTTATATGGAATCTATCCCAAGGAGAATAAGATAGGCAACTTTCACCACATTGCTGTCATTCATACTTGCCTTCAATTTTTATGTCTTGATATTAGTTCATATCTTCTTGTTGTACAAATCAATTTAATTTCCAAAAAGCTGTAAGCAACTTCTCTGAATAATGAAAAGTTCCATATAATTTATCTAATTACATTTAACTCAATTTCCAACAAAAACAGTATAGTTTGCTAACCAAAATAAAAACTGTTTTAGTTACTACGCAATTTGAAAGAAGGAAATGAACAAAAGATAGAGGTATCTAGAAAATATTAACCAATAATAATTTTAAATAAGAAGGAGAAAGAAAATACACTTAACGATTAAAACAATAAAAATCTTAAAGTATGTACTACTTGCCAAAACTCTGCTTCGAGCAGTCTTTAAAATTTTGGCTAATCTGACAACCAACTGGACAAGGAAGACTTACATTCGTAATATATGGTTCAATAGCTTGAGCTGTCCTCTTCAGTAAAGCCTTTGCCAAATCGTATGCTTGCTTGTTTAAATTCTGAGGGGAGAGGGGAAAAATACCTATATTATACACCACTAAATATGAAAAAGGAAATGCTACCTGTATTCAAAAAGCTACTCTTAAGTATATAAATGAATAAGAAAACTCTAAAATTCAATTTGAATAAAAGGGAGACAGTACAGCAAAGACACTTTTCTCTGAAGACTAAGTAGTCTGGTAGATCTTAAGATCCCTGTTTAGTATTTTAATACATAATATGTGCATGCTTAGTCACTAAGCCGTGTCTGAACACCATGGACTGCAGCCCGCCAGAGTCCTCTAATTGGATTTCCAAGGCAAGAATACTGGAGTGGGTTGCCATTTCCTTCTCCAGGGGGATCTTCTTGACCCAGGGATCGAACCTGGGTCTCCTGCATTTCAGGTGGATTCTTTACCGTCTGAACCATCAGGGAAGCCCATATAGCATATTACAGCTTATTTACTCATTCTCCTATTCATAGACATTAGATTGTCTTGTACATGGCTCTTGCACATGTAAGAAATAATTTTCTATAAATATTACCTTTATCATTTTTCAATGAATGCTTATTTAACTTCTATGCAGAGTACATCATAAGAAACGCTGGACTGGAAGAAACACCAGCTGGAATCAAGACTGCCGGGAGAAATATCAATAACCTCAGATACGCAGATGACACCACCCTTATGGTGGAAAGTGAAGAGGAACTAAAGAGCCTCTTGATGAAAGTGAAAGAGGAGAGTGAAAAAGTTGGCTTAAAGCTCAACATTCAGAAAACGAAGATCATGGCATCTGGTCCCATCACTTCATGGGAAATAGACAGGGAAACAGTGGAAACAGTGTCAGACTTTATTTTTCTGGGCTCCAAAATCACTGCAGATGGTGACTGCAGCCATGAAATTAAAAGACACTTACTCCTTGGAAGAAAAGTTATGACCAACCTAGATAGCATATTCAAAAGCAGAGATATTACTTTGCCGACTAAGGTCCGTCTAGTCAAGGCTATGGTTTTTCCAGTAGTCATGTGTGAATGTGAGAGTTGGACTGTGAAGAAGGCTGAGTGCCGAAGAACTGATGCTTTTGAAGTGTGGTGTTGGAGAAGACTCTTGAGAGTCCCTTGGACTGCAAGGAGATCCAACCAGTCCATTCTGAAAGAGACTGGCTCTGGGATTTCTTTGGAAGGACTGATGCTAAAGCTGAAGCTCCAGTACTTTGACCATCTCATGCGAAGAGCTGACTCATTGGGAAAGACTCTGATGCTGGGAGGGATTGGGGGCAGGAGGAGAAGGGGACAATCGAGGATGAGATGGCTGGATGGCATCACTGACTGGATGGCCATGAGTCTGAGTGAACTCCGGGAGTTGGTGATGGACAGGGAGGCCTGGTGTGCTGCGATTCATGGGGTCGCAAAGAGTCGGACACGGCTGAGCGACTGAACTGAACTGATCATTTTTTCAAATGAGCTGTTTTTGCCTTATTCTTATTTGGAAGTTTCTCTATAAATTCTATCCACTAAATATCTGTCAATTATATGTGCAACTTATCTTACTTATAGTTAACATTTTTACAATGCTTATGGTGCCTTAGGACATAGAAGTTTTAATTTTAATATAACCAGATATATCAATCTTTTCATATTTGGCTTGTGCTCTCTCCACTACTTGGCTTGTGTTCTCTCTACATTTTTAAAATTCTTTCTACACTGATGTTAATTTGTTGTTTTATATTTTTGAATAAAACTTTAAACACTGGATTTTCATATTTAGATCTGTATTCTACCTGTACTTTATTTTTAAGCATGGTGTAAAATAAGAATCTTGTATAATTTTCCACATGGACATTCAAGTCCATTATTCCCTCCAGAGACTTCCCTATCATATCCACATCAAGTTTCTATACAACTATGTATCTATTTGTAAGGTATCCATTACTTCCATATGTCCCTTGGTCTATTACTATTACTGCCTGATTTTACAGTCAAAGAGACATATGGAAGCAATGTCTTAACATCAGGTTACGGTAAGTCCCTGCTTTCTTACTCTTTTTCAAAAACCAATCTGTCCAACTAAATACACATGCTCACATACACACACATTCACAGTATCTATTTTGATTGGGTTATCTATTAGTATGCAGAGGAATGCCATCATTATGATACTGAGTTTCCCATCACATAAACGTAACAAATCATGCAACATATTGAACTGTTCTTTTATACTTTTCCATCAACTGCAATAATTTTCAACACTAAGGTCATGTACAGTGTTATAAAATTTCTAAGTAGTTAAAGTTTTTGTTAAAAGCTACAAATAAAATTTTTTTCCAGATTACACCAACAGATTTTTATATATTGATCTTATACCTAGCAACTGGAGAATTTTCTTACTTGTTCTAGAAACTAATTTGTACATTTTTTTTTTCTGTACAAGCAGTGAGAACATCTGCAAATAATTTCAGTTTTGTTTCTTCTTTCTAACCCTTTTTTATCTTTTGTTTGTATTGTTTTATTCCACTAACTTAAGGCCTCCAGTTAATGTCAATTAGAAACAGCATACTTTTCTCTTTCCTGAGTAGAAGTGACATTTTTATAATATCCCTAACTTCAAAGAAAATGCCTCATCATTTCACCATTAAGTGTAGTACCATACACAACCTTATAAGGTTAAAGAAATTACTTTCTATTTCAAACATGCTAATATTCTTTATCATAAGTTATACTGAGTTTCAGCAAATAGTTTTCTTTATAGATTAGTGATGCTTTTTCTCTTTGCTCTGTTAATTTCCACAAATATCCTAGCCTACTATTAACCATCTTTGTATTCCTAAAATTAAGTCAATTTGCTCATTACCAATATTACTTTGTATCATTCTGAATACTGTCCATTGCTATTTTATACTGGATTTACATGAGTATGCTGCTGCTGCTGCTGCTGCTAAGTCGACTCAGTCGTGTCCCATTCTGTGTGACCCCAATAGACTCCTCTTTCCCTGGGATTCTCCAGGCAAGAATACTGGAGTGGGTTGCCATTTCCTTCTCCAATGCATGCATGCAGGCTAAGTCGCTTCAGTCATGTCCGACCGACTCTGTGCAACCACCCCACCAGGTTCCTCTGTCCCTGGGATTCTCTAGGCAAGAATACTGGAGTGGGTTGCCATTTCCTTCTCCAATCCATGCATGCAGGCTAGGTCGCTTCAGTCGTGTCCGACCAACTCTGTGCAACCCTATGGACAGCAGCCCTCCATGCTCCTCTGTCCACAGGATTCTCCAGGCAAGAATACTGGAATGGGTTGCCATTTTACTTTAAATTATCCTCCTTTCTTGCACTTAGTTTTGTCTACTTTCCCTATGAAAATTAATTCTGCTCATAATGTGAATTGTAGAACTTGCCTTTCTTTTTATAATCTGAAAAAGCTTTCTAAATATCAGGATTACATGGCACTTAAATGATTAATAGAAATCTGCTGGTGATGAGTTTTAAGTTCTTTTATGCTCGGTTTGAGTTCTGCAACTGTTGCTACTATTATTGTCATGGTTGTTTGGGAGGAAGGCCTTTGTTTTATGGATATAGTTTCTAAAACCAATTAAATTTTTTACTGGTTAAAGGTTATTCAAAATTTTCTCTCTTGAGAAAACATTGGCAAGTTATATTTTCTAGAAATTTGACCAATTCCAAATACGTTAGCATAAAATAATGTTCATGGAATTGTTTTTGATCTTTTTAGTGTTTGCTGTTCTTCACTTCATTCTAAAACTGTTTATTGATACCATCTCCCTTTTTCTGATTTGACGTGATGTGACCTAAATTACCAACTTTAGGTTTTTCTAAAATGTCACTGTGTTTTCCACTTGATTAACTTCCATTCTTCACTGTTTACTTTCTTCTACCATTTGTACACTCTAACAATATTTTTATAACTTTTCGAGCTGGAAACAACTATAAAGTTGTGTTCAAAATATTTAACTTGAATCCCAGATGATTCAATATGTATCATTTTAATTATCATTTCTAAATATCTAGTAATTTCCATTATGGTTTATTCTTTTGACAGATTAATTATGAGTGCTATAGCATTGTTAGCTTTCTGTTTTAAAATCCTCAAGAACCACTGGTCTATTAGATTTATAATTACTGGGAAGTTTTTAAAATGGCCCACCAAATTGTGAGTTTGTTCTTATAATTTATCAATAAATGCTTTATATATTAATATTTTTAGCCTATGTAATTACAAGTTAGATATCATTTTAGCACTATAATTTATCCCTTCTCTACCCAGTAAAGACTGTACTACCTAAAATCAATACAAGCTACTTCAATTTTCCTTCAGTTAGTATGTGCTTGGCAAATACTTTTCCCATCCTTTTAGTGTCACCTTTGGTGAAATTATTTTTGTTGTTATCTCTTATTAACAATGAACAGGTGGATTATTTTTAATCTAATCTAACAACCTGAAGTAGTAAATTTGGTCCATTTACGTTTATTTTAATTCCTCCCTGCATTGTAATCCTTAAAATTTTAGCAAAAGTATTTCATTTAAAGTTCAAAGTAAATTTTTTTATAGTTCTATCCTCTTGATTATCACCAGGATCATATCACTCACTGACTCCATTAAGTCATTCAATCTTACATGCTATTTTTATCCACTGGCTTACCATCATTTTGTTAATATCCCTTTAATAAGTACAATTTTTACTACTACTGTTTTTGCTTTATATCAGTTCTTACTTAGAGCATTTTGTTGTTCACCACTACTACTTATATTTCACTTCTTTCAAGTTTCAATTTCCAGTATTCTGAAGTATTTGAAGAGTAGTAGTTCTTTCAGGAAGGGTATATTGAAAAGTTGTGTATTTAATGTCTTAAGTTCACTCAAACTGGATAGCAACTGTGTGTACAGTTATTTTATCTTAGCACTTTGTGAAATATNTTGTTCACCACTACTACTTATATTTCACTTCTTTCAAGTTTCAATTTCCAGTATTCTGAAGTATTTGAAGAGTAGTAGTTCTTTCAGGAAGGGTATATTGAAAAGTTGTGTATTTAATGTCTTAAGTTCACTCAAACTGGATAGCAACTGTGTGTACAGTTATTTTATCTTAGCACTTTGTGAAATATAGGTCCATTATCTTCTGGCATCTGTCCTTGCTACTGAGAAGTCAGACATTACTTTAAGGTTTATTCTTTGTAAGGGCTATGCTTTTCCCCTCTGGATGCTTTGTATGAATACATTATTTCTATTTCAGCATTCTACAATTTCTCCAGGATGTGTCTGCACTGGGTTTTGTTTATATCCTGATCATGACCCTTTTGTTACCTTACTCATAAATGTATGCTTCTCATCAACTCTAGAAAATGTTAAGCAAATATACACTTGCATATCATTTCTTTTTCCATTCTTATTTGGTGTTCTGTATCACTTTTAGATATACTGGACCTTTCCAGTCTCTCTTTCACCTGTTAGAATCTTTTGTTTTCCTTATCTCACTGTATCTGTATAATATCCTCAGATCTATATCCTAGTTCTCTAAATGTCTGTTACAATCCAATAAAGATTTTGATCTCAATGACCATCTTTAATTTATACTTTTCTTCCCCCTAACCTTACACCTTCTCCTTTCCTATGTCTAGCTATCATGTTTTTTAACTCTTACACTCATAGGCATTAAGACATAAAACTGTTATATTTAATTCTGTTAAAGGCATTTATCATTTTTAGTTTATAAATATATTATCTGAATTTTTAGTTAGTGCCTGATTTTTCAGTATTGAGGGACTATTTTAAAAGTTTGGAAATTTTGGATTATGAGGTCATTTTTCACTGGCAATATTTCTGAGAAAGCTGTATAGCTATAAATATAAATTATATTTTGCCAGAAAGGTCTTAAGTTTGCAAAGACCTTTATACTGGGGAATCACAGAACCATATTTCCACTGCTTACCAGAGTGTTAGTCATTTTTCAAAGAACAAAACACACAAAAACATATACACACACAACGTGATTAGTATTACCCAGGCAAGAAATACCAGTGCCATCAACATTTCCTTCTTTCCAAATTAGTAAAGACTTCTCTTTTAATTTCACCCCTCCTTTCAAACTAAATTATCACTAGCTTTTACCCAAGGCCCTAATTGGTTATGTATCTCCCAACACATATAAGAGAATCAAAGAAAAGAAAACGAAAGTGTTAGTCACTCAGTCATGTCCAACTCTTTGCGACTCCATGGATTGTAGCCTGCCAGACTCCTCTGTAAACTCCGGGTAAGAATACTGGAGTGAGTTTCCACTTTCTTCTCCAGGGATCTTCTCAATCCAGGGATTGAATCCATTTCTAAATAGCTATTAATATATTCCTTGAAACATAATCCTATGCAAACCTAAGTTATTACAGATATTTTATCACATGTACTAAATCTGTTATTTCTTCTTTCCATTTAATTAATGACTAACAAGTGTTTCATGTTTTCAGTTCAGTTCAGTTCACTTAGTTGTGTCCGACTCTTTGCAAACCCATGAACCACAGCAAGCCAGGCCTCTTTGTCCATCACCAACTCCCAGAGTCCACCCAAACCCATGTCCATTGAGTCAGTGATGCCATCCAACCATNTGTGGCTTCCACACCACGATACTCTCCTGTTTTTTCTGTCTCATTGGTTGTTCCTTCTAGACTCTTTTTCTGGTTCTTTTCCCTCACCTCTTAATGTTGGAGTGCCCTAGGACTCAATCCTTGATGCTCTGATCTTTTTTCACTCCTTTAGTGATCTCATCTAGTCTCATGTCTTTAAATATCATTGCATTGATGAATCTCAAATTTAGTCTTCATTCTAGACCTGACCTCCAACTCCAGACTGCCTGCTCAACATTTTGACATGGAAGTCTAATAGAATCTCACCTTTAACATGTCCAAAAGTGGACTCCTAATCCTAACCCTCAAATTTGCTTTTCTAAAACCCCCTTCTCATGTTGATGGAAAGGGCTTCCCAGGTGGTGCTAGTGGTAAAGAACCTGCCTGCCAATGCAGGAGACAGTAAGAGACGTGGGTTTGATCCCTGGATTGGGAAGATCTCCTAGAGAAGGGCAGGGCAACCCATTCCAGTATTCTTGCCTAGAGAATCCCATGGACAGAGGACAGTTCATAGGGTTGCAGAGTCAGAAACGATTGAAGTGACTTAGCATATCTCACACAGCACATGTTGATGGAAGCTTCATCCATTCACTTCATACAGCCAAAAACCTCGGAGTCATCCTTGGAGTGAAATCTGTCCTTTTCCATCCTATATCCCGTATATCAGTCTCGTGGCTTTACCTTCAAAGCACATCTGTAATTTCACCTCTGCTGCTGGTACTCTTATCTGAATCACCAGCATCTCTTACCTGAAGTTTTACATTAATCTCTTTATTTGTATCGCTGTTGCCACTTCTTCTCTCTTCTGGGCCCATTACCAACAAAATGATCTTATTAAAACCAGATCCCATCATGATACTCTTCTGCTCAAAGCTGGCTTCACATTTCATTTACGGAATAAAACCCAAAGACCTGATGATGGTCTGCAAAACCCTACATGGTCTGGACCTCTCTCCCCCCCATCACTTCACTGAAGCTACACTGAACTTGTTGCTGTTTTTCTACATTTTGAGCATCACCTCCTTTTGGCCTTTATATTCCTATTCCCTCTGCCTGGAATGCTCTTTCTTCAGGTATTTGTATGGCCAGAACCCTCCCTTCTTTTCTGTCTGTGTTCGTTATCTATTACTGTATAACAAATTACTCCAAAACTTTGTGGCTTAAAACAACAAATATTTATCCTCTCACACAGTTTTGAAGGTTGGGAATCTAGAAGTGGCTGGCTGGGTGATTCTGGACACAAGGGTTTCTTCTGAAACTGCAAGTCAGGATCTCAGCTGGAAAGGCTGTCATCAGAAGGAGCTGGAGAATTCATTTCTAAGCTCTTCCATGTGACTCTTGGCAGGGGGTGCCATTTCATTGCCACATGGCCTATCCATAAGGCCACTCCCATGACACGGCTCTGGCCTCCTTCAGAGCCAGTAATCAGAGAGGCAGACTGGGAGACCAAGACCAAGAAGGCAGCTGAAGTCTTTTTATAACTTAATCTCAGAAGTGACGCCCCCATCTTGACACCATCTTGCTATATTCTTTTCCTTAGAAGTGAGTCACCAAGTCCAGGTCACACTCCAGGGAAGGGTAATTGAAGGGGAGGGGACTTACCTGGTGGCTCAGATGGTAAAGAATCTGCCTGCAATGTGGGAGACTTGGGTTAGATCCCTGGGTCAGGAAGATCCCCTGGAGAAGGAAATGGCTACCCACTCCAGTATTCTTGCCTGGAGAATCCCATGGACAGAGGAGCCTGGCAGGCTGCAGGCTATGGGGTTGCAAAGAGTCAAACACAACTGAGTAAGTAACACTTTCATGTTTGTTTGTTTGTTCCTTGAAGGGGAGGCATGTCAAAAAATGTGTAGACATACCTACATGGACTACAATCATGTCCTTGTTCAGGTGTCACCTTCTCAGTGGGTTTACCCTGATTATACTATGTAAGATTGTAAGCCACACCCCCACCCTTTTGCACCTGGCACTCCCATTTCACTTCACCATGCTCTACTTTTTATTTTTTCACCATAGCACTTATATTCCATATTAACATCAACTTTATTTTATTATGCTTATGGCCTGTTTTCCCCTGCCAGAATGTTTAAACTCAGTGAGGACACGGATGTGTATTTTGTGCACTGGTTTATCCAAAGTACCTAGAACAGTGCTTCCACACATGGTAGGCACTCAGGCAGTATTTGTTAATGGGTGAAGAAATCATATCTTCTCACTTTTCCTTATTTTTACTGTTTATGAATAGTAAACCATGAGACCATCACCTTTTGGTAGCGTGAGACTTATTTAGTACTGCTGTGAACAGATGAGTAGCTTAAGGAGAGGACCACTGTCAGATTCCCGTTCTAGCACCTGCCTTGTTTCTTTGGCACTTAGTTTACTGGGACATAGTCCCAATCTGGAGAAGAAGTATAAACCTTGAATCTTTCATTATTGAGAGATACTGTGTGTGTGTGTGTGTGTGTGTGTGTGTGTGTGTGTTAGTCACTCAGTCCTGTCCGACCGTTTGTGACCCCATGGACTGTAGCCTGCCAGGCTCCTCTGTCCATGGGACCCTCCAGGCAAGAATACTGGAGGGTTGCCATTCCCTTCTCCAAGGGATCTTTCCGACCCAGGGATTGAACTCAGGTCTACTGCATTGTTGGCAGATTCTTTACCATCTGAGCCACCAGGGAAGCCCATTGAGAGATCCTAGAACCTCTTTTTTAAGAGCCAGTTAAGAAACTAAATATCTCAAAAACCAAAGGACTAAGAACCTGACAAAATCCTGGAAGGAACATTAGTCACAGAGCCCGAAGTAAGTTATTAAGTTTCTTCCTTCTTCAGCCTTTTCTCTCTCTGGGCTCTGCTTCCAAGGTTGAAGGGGCTGCTCCTCTGCCGAGTTTCTGCTCTTCAGTATGGAGAGGAAGACATAGCATTCAGAGGATGTTTCTTTCAGTCTCCTTCAGGGGCATCGTGAAGAAGGGCAAGTCTAGAGGCATGAGAACATCCTCCCTGTGGCTGTGTGTGTCTGTTCTCTGATCCTGGCAGCTAGCTCGCCCTTACAGTGTTCAGCACTGCGCATGTGTACTGTGCCAGGCTCTATGAGCACAGATGATAATGCTGCCGCCAAAGAGCTCCCTGTGCCTAGTGAGTGGTGATAGGGGCCACAGTAGTGGAGTGACTGGGAAAAGCTTCCTGTAAGAGATAGGACTTGAACTGGACTTCAGTTGTTTTCTTTTCAGATTTTCCTGGGAAATCACGTGAAAGACATTTTAGGTAGGAAACACATGGACAAGGGATGTAAATTAACAAGAGTGGGTGAGGATCAGTAGAAAATAAAGTTAGGAAGGTAATATTTGAGTTATAGAGCAGGGGTCTTAGATGCTGGCCTGGAAGATTGGTGCTTTGTGCTAGTGGTAAATGTTTTGTATTTCTTTTCTGCCTGTAATCCATTTATTTACCCATTTCAGTCCAGTTATTAACATCTGTCATTACATGTAGTGATGTTCAAATAGGGGCACGTCTCCTAGGAGGGAGATGGGGCACTTCCTGCTTGCAGTTAACTACTGTTATAGAGAGTGGGAAACCATGGGAAGTTTTGACTGTATAAGTGACATATGAAAGTGATCTTTTAGGAAGATTAGGCTGTCAGTGCTTTGCCTATGTGATCTAAAGAATAGTGGTGCCATTGACAGACTGGAAAAATCATGGGTGGGGCTCAATTAAACCTAATCTTGGGCCTATAAAGAAATGGCTTTCCTTATTTAAAACACAAGTCCACCAGTATTTGAGGTCTGGAATTAAAATCTCCAGGGAGGCAGGGATGGCTGCACATGTTTCTCAGCCATATTTCTTCTGAATTTTGCCTTTTGTTTGGGGTTTTCTCGTTGGGATTCCTGTAGTCACCATTGAGCCCTGCTATCAGGGCTCACCACTTCTTTTTGTCCCAAGAATGTATAGAAAGGCCTCTTTGTTTATTTTTCTTTTACAGAGTTTTATAAGGGCTTATACTTTCAAAAGGAAATGTATTAAAAATATGAAAAAAAAACCCACCAAAAATTGAAGGGAAAAACTAAAAGGAAATTGATATAGAAAATACAGTGGGTTAAAATTACTCATTTCCAGAAGGTAGGGTCCCTGACTCTGGGAATCCCAATAGTGAAGGGCTCTGTCACATTTAAATTCTCTTATCCTGAGTGAAAGTGTAGTCGCTCAGTACTGTCTGACTCTTTGCAACCCCATGGACTATAGCCCACCAGGCTCCTCTGTCCATGGAATTCTCCAGGTCAGGACACTGGAGTGGATCGCCATTCCCTTCTCCAGGGGATCTTCCCAACCCAAGGATCGAACCCGGGTCTCCCACATTGCAGGCAGATTCTTTACAATCTGAGCCACAAGGGAAGCCCTCTCTTATCCTAACACACTCAAACCCAGATGACTCATGGGATAGGTATAGTATAGAAACATGTGTGTCAGACTGGATAAAAGACAGCAGGGTTTGTAGGGGCCTGTGGGAAACTAGACGGTGCACGTCTAGATACATCTAGACCCAGCCTGGCTGACACAGTATGACAGACACTGCTGCCCGGGCTGGGCATCTCGCTTCATTCAAGGGAAGTTACCCACTCTTCTAAAATGAAAACCACTTTTTTTTTTTTTTCCTGTTTAGCTTCGCCAAATACATTTGGTTTTAACCTCTGGTCTGAGAAATCCACTTAGTTCAGAATTGAGTCATGAGGCAATGATCACTGATGCCTTATTTCTGGCAAATATTGAGTCTTCTTAGGCCTAACCTATAAGCTTCATGGGCTTCCCAGATGGTGCTGGTGGTAAAGAACCTGCCTGCCAATGCAGAAGACGAGACATGGGTTTGATCCCTGGGATGAGAAGATCTCCTGGAGGAGGGCATGGCAACCTACTCTTATATTTTTGCCTAGAGAATCGTGGGCTACAGTCCATGGGGTTACAAAGAGCCAAACATGCCTGAGCATTCACAAATACAATAAAAGCTTCACACACCTGTGGAACATCTTACCATGATTCACACAGTTGAGTTTCTCCCCTTATCCCCTATAGAGGAACAGTTTCATAAAAGTCCACTCATTTCAGTATGACCACTTAACATAAGCCTCAGCTTGTTGAAAAAATAGTCAATGCCTTATATATAATCAGAGTTAATTAAAAAAACATGAGATGATGATCTTTTAAAATACATGTTGAATTTAAATTGATTATAAAACATAGAAGTGGGAATGTTCAAGAAAAGAGTTAAAAGAAATAGAGTTGAAGCTTAGGTTGATAAAAGGACTCCTAGAAATAGACTTGGGACTGTTCTACAAAGGAGCAGCATTTGAAGGCATTAGAATGGAAACATCTTTTACTGGGAACAGCATGGAGAAAAGAACAAAAGTCCAGTGATTGAGATTTGGGGAACAAATGTAATTGGAAGGTCGTAGGAGCTAGTGAAGGAAATGTGGGTGAGATAGGAAGGGAATCTGGGTGGAGGAGTAAATTAGCTAAGGAAGGGGAACTAGCAGTTATCTAATACATACTGCCTGTGCTAGACACAGTGATAGGGGCTTTAGCTAAGGTATAACTTTTAATCCTTACAACAAACCCATGAGGTTGGTGATATTATCCTCATCTTAAAGAAGCAGAGGCTCAAAGGCTAAGTAATTTGCTGCAGGTCACTTCAGGTCATGGAATTTGTTTTTTTTTTTTTTTCAAATCCCTTGCTCTTCCTATCACCGGGGAGGTGATCCACTGTGCTACACACAGGAGAGAGGCCAGACTGACTGCCCGAGGAAAGATCATCATGCTATTCGGGATCTTGGGTAACATCAGCAGATTATAGGCAGCTAAAGAAGGGTTGATTGATATGATGGAGACAGTGAATATATAACTTTCACTGGGAAGTTTCACAGTGAGAAGGTAATGAGAGCTAGCTGGAGAGCTAGAAGTAGCCCAACAACCTCCCTTTTTAAGATGGGAAGACACATGTGTGTTTGAAAACGAAGGATAAGCCACTAGAGAAAGAGACATTTATGCTGGTGCTGTGAAAATGACAGTGTGAAGCAAGGCCCTGTGGAGTGGACCAAAGTGAGGGGCTAGGCCTTCCTCTGGGATTTGCAGGTGGAGTGAAGGCACAGGTGATATTTTGAAGATTGAGGACTTGATTTCTGCCTATTTCCATCTTCTTTCCCCAGAAGACATAGCCTTTTCATCTAGGAATTTTGCAGTTCTTTCCAAGGGCATTTAATTCTCCTAACTTAAAAAGAGCATCAGATGGTTCTGTGATGTTTTTGTAATGCCAGAAATAGTGAAACGGACAGAAGTCAAAGTATAAGCTATATTCTTTCCCTCATCTGAGCTCCCACAATGCTCTGTATCCTTCCTGTGTCACGTCTCACTTTGGCCTTGTATATGAGAATTTCTATACTTATCGCCCCTTTTAGGTGATAAACTCCTTCAAGGGCAAAACTGTCTTGCTCATTTTGTTTCCCTTCTGAGTCTACAGCAGTGCCCAGTAGTAGGAGGTCCAAAATAATGAATGCTTGTAACTCAGAGGTCTTGGCATTGGAGAAGTTTCTTCCGTTGTTCAATGTCTCTGGTTATAGAAATGAAGAGAAAAAACAAAGGTATCAAATGACTTACCTTTAAGCTTTGCCTGATCTGTAGACTCTATAACTTCAGCCTTATACCCGTGTTCTCTTATGACGGCTTTTGCTTGTGGGTGAAACCTCCTTTGGATAGTGAGCCACAATGAAACATGAGACAGGGAGGCCTGGCATGCTGCAGTCCATGGGGTCGCAAAGAGTCGGATATGACTGAGCGACTGAACTGAATTGAAACATGAGAGTGAGACTGAGGTCTCTAGGTTGGCAGCTCACCTGTCCAATGTTTAGGGCACAGATGGCAGGATTTGTGGGTGTCCTTGTCAAGGGGAAATTGCCCCAGAGTCTCAGAAAGCATTTTTTTTTTCATTCTGTGTGGGAGATCTTTGATCTATTTGTTTGTTGTTGTTTTTTGATTTGGAAATTTAAGCTCTATGTGGACAGTACTTTTTAAGCACCAGTGAAAATATTAAACAACATAGAGTCATACTGAAAAGTTAAAACATGATCTCTGTCCTTGAAAGTTGGACTTTTGAGAGATTAGGCATATTTACACTATGTAAAGAATATTCTAAATACATAAAATATATGTTGTCTGAGAGGAGCAATAGATTCATTTGGGTGGCATCTGGGTTTTGTACCAGGCTAGTTTGGGTAAGGTATTTCTGGAAGAGGGAAATCTTGAACTAAAATTTCAGAGGGATTTTGTAAGGTGATAGGCTGTTGAAGGAAAGACGTGTCTAGGGACTTTATTCAGTTACGCAATCCGAGAAGCTCTCCCCGGATATGGTGGTTTGAGGGAATCCTGCAGAAACTCTAATAGGCTTCCTTCATAGCTCAGTTGGTAAAGAATCTGCTTGTAATACAGGAGACCCCGATTCAATTCCTCGATCAGGAAGATCTGCTGAAGAAGGGATAGGCTACCCATTCCAGTATTCTTGGGTTGCCCTTGTGGCTCAGTTGGTAAAGAATATGCCACACTGTGGGAGACCTGGGTTCTATCCCTGGGTTGGGAAGATCCCCTGAAAGGGAAAGGCTACCCACTCCAGTATTCTGGCCTGGAGAATTCTATGGACTGTATAGTCCATGGGGTCACAAAGCATCAGACACTACTGAACAACTTTCACTTTTTCTTCAAACTCTTTGGCATCTGTTACTCTTACACTTGAAGGCTGAGCAGTTCTAATGCTGCTTCGAATCTTTGACTCCAATGAAATCCTTCCAGCTTGGTGTAAGTGAGGCTAGGAATGAAGAGGCACTTTTGAGACAAGGATGCTGCTGCTGCTTGGTGTAAAGAAGGAATAGTTAGGGACTTCCCTGGTGGTCCAGTGGCTAAGACTCTGTGTTCCCAATGCAGAGGCCTTGGGTTTGATCCCTGATCAGGGAACTAGATCCCACATTCAGCAACTAAGACTCAGCACAGCCAAATAAATAAATAATAATAATAATAAGAAGAAATAGTCATTGAGCATCTTAGCATTTAGTTCTCTGCAGCGCCTGGCAGCCGGGGAAAGAGCACAGTGAAACTGCTGAATTTAGTGGGTACCTAACGAGATGCTAGTTTCAAGCCCCAGGTTGGGGTCATCTCTGATACTGAGATAAATAATAATCGGTATAACCTGGGTGAGATTAGCTATCTACAGAAGGAACCCACCCATCTGTAAATATATTGATTCTGAGATGAGGCTACAAATCTCAAGGGCCCAGGCTAGTACCTTAAGAAGGAAATCATGGTTGAGAAGATTAGAGCTGTAGAATTTTAAGAGCTGGAAGGGGCTTTACCAATCTAAGGGTATATCAAAGCTCTTTGTTTTGCTCATAAGGAAATTAGAGCTTGCAAAGATAAAAGAATGTAGTGGAAAATCAGTGGTAGATTGGCACCAGGACCCAGGGCTCTGAACTTGCCGCCCAGTATTCTTCCATTGTGTCCCATTGCCTTGCTACATATTACACAGCTACACCTAGAACTTCATGTGGGCACCAGGCAAGACTGAGACCCGTCTACGAGCAGTAGGGAGACTCCTAACTACCTCATAACTTAGTTACAGGATGGGGAAGTGGCCATGCTAGGGAGCTGCCCCAAGAACTGCCTCATTGCTTACTCCACATCCTTTCCTTCTTTGTCTTGCACACCTGTAGGCTCTTATAAGCAGTTTGAGAAAAGCTGTTATATAATTAATTCATGAAGTCTGAGGAGATGTACTAACAAAGATCAGAACTGTATAGAATGTAGGAAGAGAAAAACCAGGGAGTGACAGTTGATTAGTTTGTCTACCTCAGTGCTGCAGCAGCGCTAGTGTAGAATAAGGATGAATGGCCAGCGTTTTCTGCAGTGTATATGAGCTATTCCATAAAGTCATTTGTTGTTTTTGCCTTTTTTCTGTGTTTAGCAAGGAGGGCTCTCGGTTTTTATCTATCTTTTCAGGAAAAATCAGCACAAGGTGTATCAGCCACTGGAATGGTTATAGCCCCCACCTTATAAACTAATAAATTGGCATTTTAATTTCTAAATTGGTCTCTTGTGATTTTAGTTAGTATCAGTCAATCCTCTGGAATCTGATTATCCCTAAATTAACCAGTGAAGACCAAGTTAGAGACTCTGGACCTTTGGTGACGCCTTCAAATTATAGACTCCCACAAGATGCTGCTTTAGCAGCCATTCAGGGTCTTTTAAACCGTATATCTCTTTCCCTGCCTTGACACTTCTTATTGAAAGCCCTCAATTTCAGGTGCTCCTCTAACTCTCTCTTGGAATATCAGGGTGATTTTAAATGCACCATAGATCAGTCCTCGGAGAGTGCTTATTGAATGCTCTGCCTTTTGCTCGGTGTGATAGATGGACACGTGGCCCCTTTCATTGAACCTGACATGTACAGTAAGAAATCCTCCCATCAGTTTTGAGGCTTTGCCCAGCTGGAGAAGCTCTTTGGATGGTGAATGGAAGGTATGAAATGCTAACTGGAAGGGGGTCTCTCTGCACTCCCTTAACTTGTGGCTCTCCTTTCTTTGACTTCACCCACCAGCAGATGGGGAAAATATTGGTGCCCCATTGTCTCCCTCTGTCCTCTCATGCCCATTTTAGGAAATCTAGTGTCAGAGGACTTCCTGGAGTTTTGTTCCCCTGATCTATCGAGGCCTGATACCTCAGAGTTCGAGGATTGGTTCTGGCTGTACTGATTTGCTCAGAACCGCCTGGCTCAACTAGCAGTCAGCTGACACACAGACCCCATAGCCTCTCTCTACCGAATCAAATGGCCATTGTACTAACCTCGTATCGAGGCGCAGAATGTCAGTTTCAAGCTTGTCCTCATATATAAATATAGGTCTCCCTAGATATAAAAAGTGAGAGAGTCTGTAAGTTGCTTTTTTTTTTTTTT